>OV743716.1:140988904-141137559 GCA_928272305.1 Volucella inflata
AACTCTGTGGGTAGCTATGTGTCACTCGATGGTGGAATGGACTCGTATGTTAGAAATACCCGTAGACTAAATAAAGTCTTAGTTCATTCGGAATTATTTCTATAATCTGGAACACTATATTTTACCAATGTAAAATCTGTACTGCTATACACATATAAAACGTCAACATCTCGAGCAGGTGACAAGCTTTGTTAATCATTGTCTTCGTTACATCCGGTGACCACAAACGATTGCCAACAATGAATTGTGTCTTAGGACTGGACAAACAAAAGTGAATGTTAACCCTTTCCTTCCCAAATTATTAATGTTTTGGTAAAAAATTCACTTTGATATTTCTAGGGATAATATGGGCATTCTAAAGATAACTGCATCTTCTTTTTTTTGTGGGAGTGATTGGGTGGGCTTGGCATGGCTACATTTAGTTATCTTTAGAATATACAACACAAGAAGTCGATATCCACGAACAAAATGTCAAAATACATCGTTACTACTCGTAGATAAAAAATCCAAAATTATTTCCAATAAACTGAAAGAAAATGATCCTGCCGAATTAAAATGCATGAATTCTTTTAATTTTGATTACTTTTGTAATAGTTGTTTATAAAAATGTATGTGGCAGCCAAATGGCTACCCTGGGAGGGAAAGGGTTAAAATCGAACGGAGGAAAAGGCACTAGATTGGCCATATACTGAGGAAACCAGATGACAACATAGCGAAGCAGTGCTTCCAGTGGAACCCTCAAGTTGAAATGCGAGTTGGTAGGCCAAGTTTTACATGGATTTCGACTGTTCTGACGGAAGCTCAGTCCCAAAATTTGCGATCGAGGACACAGCTGAGAAATCGAGCTGCAAACAGAATGAGATAGAAGAACCTGGCTGTCGCCCTATGCTCCAGGAAGAGTTAAAGTGTTGCTGCTAACAGCAGCTTCCGAAAAAGAAGTAGAAGAAAAGACAACACTGTATAGGCAAAAACAATCTTAAGTTCAGGTGAGACATCCACTAGCTCCTTCGATCAAAAGATTAGTCATGTTTTTTTCGGTCCCATCTGCGTTGAAAGAGTGTGAAGGAGTAGGAGTCGCATACTCACATGGATCCGATCAGAAAAGTTTCGTCTACAGTGATTTAGATGGCTAGGTGCTAGTACCCTAGAACTATGTACATTCCCAAAAATATTTGAATCTAATGTGGCACACGTAGTTGAAAAGGGAGCCCATGGGGGCAATAACATAACTGGAATCATAAACAGCTTTACAATCACAGCGGGAAACCTTTAACTAAAGACGGGGTAAATTGGAATGCCTTGTTGAGTACAGCCCAGGCTTACACAAATAACATATACTAAGCACTTAAATAAATTGTATCATAAGGATAACCAAACTATGTCGTGTCTCAGAGAAAAATCAAATCAAAGCCATTTGGGACTTTTTGGTTATTACAGAGGGAAATTCGAAATAAAACATGTGCAGCACTAGACTTTCTGAGACCGACTGACAAATAGCCAAATAATGTATGTGAATGGATGTGTGTGGGGCTATGGATGTAGGGTCCGTCTCCGAACAACCCCTTTAAACCCGGTGTTTTGAATTTTTTGTACTCGACTACCCTACCGTCTTTGTGGTGCGGCGGCGGCGGCGACGACGACGACGCCAATAACGAAGGCAAGGATAAACCTTTATTATTATTATTTTCGTCAGATGGCTAAGGAATGGACGAGTTCCAGCTATGTCAGCCACCATCCACCAGGCATTAGCAAGCGTCTCCCAACTACCACCAGTAGCCGCCGTCGCCGGCCACCGAGGACGACGATTTGCTTTATGGCGTGTAAATTTCATTTTTCTCGATTGGAATTTTATTGCCTGTTTGTAGTTTCTCCCTGCTTTGCCGTGCTGGGGTAAACAGGAAATAAGCTGACTTAAATGTGAAAATCGATGTTCCCGGAAATACAAAGTACGAACATTTTATAATCAGAACATTTTGCAGGGTGGAACTGGAGCTAGAATTCGTACACCACATGTGTTGGTCCTGCCCCGAAAACAAGAATAAAAAAAAACTGAATGGTGATGCGATAAAGAAAAGATGTATATTGGGATGCTGGGTGCACTTGACAACTCGTTTCGGTACCTAAGTATTCGTATTGCTCCGATTATGGGGAGTACAATTCCGACACATTGAACTTTTGGAATGTGGCGAACGGAATTGTGGGCCAGTCTGCTGGCCACAGACCGCTGCTGGTGCTCCAATTGAGTTTATTGTTTTGGAGGGATCTTTTGTTTTTTTCCTCCCCCCCTTTTTCATTCTGTAGCCACCGCCGATTTATTGGAATTGATTTTGCAAAAGTTCAACCGAAATGATTTTCTGATTTTCTGATTTCGAATTGAGCACTTGGTTGTCAAAAGGATTCTTCTTTATGTGGCTTGCGTTTGCAAGTAAGTGGAAGTAGTTGGCAAGCCGTTTGGTTCATTGTTTTCCTGTTTTTATTGAGTGTTATGAGTCATCAATGAAATTTTAATGCTTGTTCTGCAATTTGTGGTTTACAATTTATGTGGTAGAGTTCAGGCTATTGCCCTGTGGGGTACTGAATTTTTAGATTGGAAATGAATGAAAGTTAATTTATGTATTTGAGAAGAAGGGATGGAAAAGAAATTTATATTTTGAATTTAGTTTTGTGCCCCTTCGACGTATTGTGAGTTCATCTTGATATTACTCGTAATTTCGTTACTTTTCACAAAGCGCGAGTGTCCTCAATTTTCGTCCTATGGCCATCAAAGAGTTTTGTCCTTAACGCGGATATCACTTCAGTAATGTAATATATCCACGTCTTTCCCATTCAGTGAGAAGGAATCCACGATTTTTTCGCCCACCTGAACGTAAAACTTGCCATATCTCCGCGTAACTGAATAGATTACTCCGTACTCAAGCAGGTTAAATAACCAAGGACATGACTTACATGATATCCTTACCTAGAATGCGGTTTCCATATGTCAATATTCACAAGGCGATTTGCAGAATTCCTGATTAATTCTCCAGATATCCGAACGGATGGAGAAGCCAACACTGACTCGGACCATTATATTGTTGAACCCTAGATGCAATTGCAAATAATGTGAGGAAATTTGACGTTGAACGTCTGCAATCACAAGAAATCGCCAAAATATTTTTCGATCGAGTGTCCCTTTATCTCCCAAGAGGTCCACTGGCGCCAGTTTGAACGGATTTTTGAAAGATAGTGCATCTTGTGTTTGCTCGTGAGTTTTGCGCTATTCTTTCAAGTACGATGTTGAAAAAATCGCATGACAGCGCATCGCCTTGTCTAAATTCTTTCTGGACATCAAAGGTCTCGGTGAGATATTTACCGTGCATTCTTCATCGTCATCCTGCACAGACGGACGAGTTTGGCAGGGATGCCAAAACTAGGCATTGCTCTATATAGCTCGATTCTATAGATGCTGTCATACGCGGCCTTAAAATCGATGAATAGGTGGTGTGTATCGATCTGAAGCTCATGGGTTTTCTCCAAAATCTGCCGTAGTGTGAATATCTGGTCGATGGTGGACTTTCCTGACCTGAAGCCACACTGATACTCATACACCACTTATGATATGACGAACGGCTTCAGATAAGATCTTGTATGCGATGTTAAGGAAACTGATGCCTCTGTAGTTGGAGCAGTTCAAAGGGTCTCAGGCCGTACGCTCCTGCAGCTTTGTTGGACCTAAGCTTAGATATGGCTATCTTCACTTCATCCAGGTCGGGTGGACGGAATTGTTGGTCATCATCGCCCAAGTTGAAAGGTTGATTCTGCCTGACAGCGGTATTTGGTCCGTCATCGCCCTTATACAGTCTGCAGAAATGGTCTTTCCAAATCCTTAGCATCGACTGCGATTCTACTACGATGATCTCTCGGTTCGGGGTTTGTTTCCGTGGCATGTTATTTTTACCTTTTGGTAAAACTTCCGAACCTCATTCCTGGAGAAGCATCTCTCAATTTCCTCGATCGCGCGCTTCTCATGCTCTTTCTTCTTCCTCCTGAGAAGCCGGCGTTCGTCTCTCCTCTTCCGCTCATAGAGCTCATGAGCAGCTCTGGTCTTTCTAAGTAGCGTAACGTTATATGCATCTTGCTGAGCTGCATGTGCTTGGGGCATTCATCAACGAACCAGGGGTTTTATTGTGGTGGATGAGTGAAACCCAGCACATCAGAAGCGGCATTTCAATGGTCAATGGCAGTGTTTTCAATGGTCTTTGATGCTTGATGCTGGCAGCATTGGACCTTTTAAGAGATTAAAAGACACTCGATCGAAAAGGACTTGGCGATCTCTTGCAATTGTAGCCGTCTGACGTCGAATTTTCTCACAGCATTAGTTTGTCTTACCGTAGTTTGGGATATCCGCAACCGTACCTTGGGTACAACAAGGTAATGGTCCTCGAAACGTACAGACATCCATAATACTGGAGGAATGTCTTGCGTCGATCGCAATGCGATCAATCTGGTTGACTGTTGATTGATCAGGAGTTCTCCAAATCCCCTTTCGTATGTCGAGATGTGGGAACCACGTGCTAGCCGCGACAATGTTTCGCCACGCCGCAAAGTCAATTAGCTTGAGTCCGTTATCGGAGGTGGTGTTGTGCAGCCAATATTTTCCGATTGTTCCACCATAGATACCCTCTCTTCCTAGCTTTGAATTAAAATCACTGAAGACAATTTTAATGCCATAGCTAGGGCATTGCTCGTAGGTCTTGTTAAGGAGGTCATAGAAGGCATCCTTGGTGTTGTCATCTTTTTCCTCTGTGGGGGCAGGCGCGCATATAAGGCTTATGTTGGCGAATTTAGCCTTGATGCGGATTGCTACGAGGCGCTCGCTCATATGCCGGAAGCTCAGGACTTCTTGTCTTAGTCTGCCTCCGACAACAAATCCGCATCCAAATAAGTGCTGCTGTTGTCGTCGGTAGCAATTGCCGTAGTAGATGTCGCAGTTTTTCATCTTCTTTTTGTCCGGCCCATCCCATCGCATTTCTTGAATGGCGGTTATGTCTGCTTTGCAGCAGTCTAGTTCCTCTGCTAGTTGCTCGGCTGCACGTGGTCTATTAAGGGATCTAACATACCACGTGCATATCCGAAGCTCATTGTCCTCAAATCGTTTGCGTGGGTTGTCAACAGTAGATCCGTCCATATCCGAGGCTTGTTGATGCTTCGTAACTTAATTTTTTTTTTTAATTGGCCGGGCAATTACCCCGGCGGCACAACCCCCAACCTGGAGGACCAGTTCCAATTTGAGTGCCCCTAGGACGAGGGGTCGGTTACACCGAAGCCAGTAACCCGTTCCGGGATGTGAGCGCTGCCGTTGGCCCTTATAGGGCTCGTCCGCCACCATCTCTTTTCCAAGACCCTGACTAAGTCCTGGAAATCCTTTCCGGCCTGAGCTCCAAATATGTCGGAGTAGCCCGGATAAGGTCTTGTTTTGTTTTTCCGATACTAATCCTGATTTATGGCGCAAGAATCTCGCATTTGACCCCTTCACTTCTCAATTTCCAATGAGATTCCCAGATGGCGCCACGGGGAGGCGTGAAGTATGGCTTATTGGCAGAGGTGCAAGATGTTTGGCTGCAGGGGCTCGTTCTCGTTATTTAAAGAACCAGCACCTGTCGGAGGACCTATACTAATCGTCGCCATCTGGTGCTGCTAAGAAAAATTAGAGCTGCTTACGAATTTTAAGAGCAGAAGTGAAGAGACGAATACTGGCTTTTCAGGAGGTAAAAGAAGGGGCACGAGGAATTGAGAGATGCTACTCCAGGAATGAGATTTGGAAGTCTTACCAAAAGGTAAAAAAACTGTCATGGACACAACCCCGAACCGAAGCATGTAAAGATAAACAAGAGAACATAATAGTAGAATCGCAGATAGAGGATTTCTGTAGACTGAATAGCGGCGATGACTAAGCAAATATCGCTGTCAGGAAGAATAAACCTTTCAAGTTGGAAGTTGTAGACCAACAATTCCATCGACCCGACCTGGATGTAGCGAAAATAGCCATATCTAAACTTGAATCCAATAAAGCTGCTGGTGCCGACGGCCTGACTTCCGAGCTCTTAAAAGCGGTAGGCGATGACTTGGTAAGGAGCATACACCAACTCATCTGTAAAATATGGTCGGACGAAAGTATGCCCGACGAATGGAACCTTAGCTCTGTTTGTCTGATTCTCAGGAAAGGAGGCTCTCTAACCGCGCCAACTACAGAGGAATCAGTCTTGCTAACATCGCATACAGGATCTTATCTGCCGTTTTGTGTGGATGCCTGAAGCCATTCGTCTGCAACCTAGTAGGTCCATATCAGTGTGGCTTTAAGCCAAAAAAGTCCACCATCGACATAATATTCACACCACGGCAGATTTTGGAGAAAACCCAAGCGCTTCAGACCGATACGCACTACCGTTTGTGCAGGGTTGAGATTGAGAATGCACGCTGCTCATCAAGGTCGGTAAACTTCTTACGGCGACCTTTGCTGTCAAAAAAGGATTTAGAAAAGGCGACGCGCTGTCGTGCTATTTCACTTACATCATATTTCAAAGAATAGTGCAAAACTCAATTTAGCATACGAAACTGGATCGAGCTAGCTGGAGACGCTTGTTTATTGAGGGCCAGGTCCACCCCAGATTATAGCACCAACTTAAGTAAAAAAGGTAAGTGTCTTACCTTTATATAGGGAATAAAAGGTGATTTGCCAAGATTACTTGGTACTCGCGAGCCAATAGATGTACTACACGCTTTAAGCTACATGTTTTAAGGTGGAGAATCAGAGCTACCGAATAAGTCCTTATAATACACAATATTCTGCAAGGAAGTCCAATAACTAAATACACTCCTTCCCAATCAATAGGTCCAATTCCATGCAAGCCACGAATAGTAATAATTTTCTCAACAGAAGTTCAAGCAGCTAGTTTGTAGAATTGGAATTAAATGTGAAAAGTTTCGAAGACTAACCATAATACAGAAAAATTTTAATGAAGTTAAAAGCCTTCTCACCTTTTTTTCCAAAGTTTAGAAATGTTGCTAAAGTCAAATAAATTCGTTGATCAAACTTAGTTCCTGAAAACCCTCAAGTAACAAATATTTCTGCACGTTTCAATAGGCTTAGATTGAACTTTTTATAAGGTCTTGGGAAATTTCGCTCTGCACGGAATAATAAAGAATTGAAACTTTTGTCATTATGAGTTCCTAATGTCACCACACAATTGCCTCAGATGTCGTCAACAGAATGCCTGCAGTTATCGCTTTAAAGGTCAGTTTCGAAATTTCAAATAAAAATTAACCCTCAAATGTTGGCAAACAAATCTTCAAGTTCATGCCGCACACTGCATCCCACTCCATCTTTCAACTCATTGACAAAATTCATGTCAATGCAATATGTCAACATTTCAGAACACTGAACAAACATTCTTGCTTTTATATTGACATTCACATAGGCAAAGTATTGTATCCAAATTTGTGGATACAGTGTAAAAAAAAAGATTTTGTTTTGTATAAAAGGCAATCTCCCAAACTGACTTATCATCAAATCGTTTTTATTCACAATCTAATTATGAAGCCAGTTCAATTAATTTTCCTTATGATTATCGCTGTTCTGTTTGCCATTGAAACGGTAGACTCACAACTCTTATTCATCAGATATTTCTTCCTGAAAAGGCGAATTTGTCGCATGAACGCAACATTCTGCAACAGCAGTGTATCTATCCTTGGGTAGCATATAGTTACAAACCCAACTGTTATTTAAGCCTGACTATGATGACAACTTTACATCGAATTTGAAAGAATATTATTAGTTTTATAATAGAATATTATAAGTAAAATAAATTAAAAAAATAAAGATTATATGTAAGCCATAAGAATTGAACTATTATTTAAACAGAAGTACAAAAGAGTTTATACAAATGACGGACACATATTTTGACAGAAATCGTCGAGTTCGAAGTTGATTAAGCAGTCGAGGATCTGCTAGTAAGTCCTATTCACGGCAATTCATGGAGATTTCTTCGGAAAATCGGTTGATATTTCGCACCATTTCTGCAGCAGCGTTTTCTGCAGCGTTTTGCATAGGAGATGGCTCCAAAGACGTTCTGAACTAGAACACTGGTGTTTAACCACCTTACATATCGTATCCATCTAGGGCGACAATGGCCCCATATATGTAGTTCTTGATAAAATTTGCTCTTCCTATTTCCGTCGATGCAGATCGGGCCGTATATACTCGTAACTCGAAGTACTTATCTTTTTTTTGTTAAGGGTGACCAGATAGCAATGATAGTGCTTCCAATTGTTAGGTTTCACCAGCTGTCAAAGTTACAAATGACACCCAGCTGTCAAAATATTCAGTAAGGTTTGCCATTTTATTAAAAAAATATTGCTTAAATTCCGGGTCAGTTGTAAATACTCGTACTCAACTTGAATTTCATCATGATGTCGGTCGTCATCATGACTCCAGTGTGCAGGCAATTTTTCGCACCGTGCAAAAGTTGGAGCATGAGTACACTCTTTTAAACTTTAAGCCAATAATCAGACAGAGATTCTTGCGAAATGATGATGATGGCCGTGGCGGACAGTATCGAAGAAGACTGAATTGGGCATTGCCACAGAGTCAAGTTGGCTTACTTTGCGGATGGATTTGGGTCTACATGCGTATCTATAAGATTATACTAATGCAAGAATTGAAGACAGACGACCGTAGACTACGCCGTGCATTTGCTTATTTGGCGCTGGAAACGTTGGCCAGGAAATCATCCTCTTGAACGGGGCCCATTTTTGGCTCAGCGGCTATGTCAACAAGCAAAATTGCCATTATTCGAGAGAACACAATCCACAAGTGTTTTGCCAAGCATCAATGCTTCCACAAACACTGACTATTTGATGTGGTTTATGGCATGAATGCATAATCGGACCATATTTCTTTCGAAATGAGGAAGGAGACACTGTTACTGTCAATGGTCTCAGTTATAGAGCAATGTTAACCGACTTTCTATGATCAGAACTCGACAGCATCGATGTTTATGAGCCGTGGTTCCAACAAGACGACTCTACATGCCATACAAGCAAAGCAACACTTGAAGTTGTGAAGGAGAAGCAGCAATTGCCCACCGCGATTATGCTACGTCAAGTCCTTAATCTACGCTAACCAGCCAACTACTTTCAAAGAACTCGTCGCCAAAATTCGACACGCAATTGGCGGAATAACACCGCACATATTGGACTGAGTCATCAAAAATTGGACCGACCGCTTAAAGCATTGTCAGCAAAGCCGACGCGGTGATTTGAATATATCACACTGTTGTTGTTATTTTGTTAAAGTTGTTTTTCTTTTATTCTTTCCTTGTCACCCTATAGTAAAGTCCACATTTCTGCACCACAGAGTGCTCGAGAGTAGACATATCTCATGAGGTTGTGTGCGCAGGTGGATTGTGCACCAGATTACATGTTTAACGTACTTGTAAGTTTGCAGAACTTGGATACGAGGAAGACATTAATGTGATCGGACGAAGCACAGTGAGCTTACGTTTGTATTTAAGCTAAATCGACAACCTGACGTAATACATCGCAAAACAGATTAAATAAATGGAGATATCAGAAAATTATGTGGATAAAGCAACCCCTGAACCAGAACGTCACGATTGGGGCTTAGCACTTCGAAGAAGTTAAGGACTTCTACTGATTTGGCTTTAACATCAGCTTAAATCTGACGCAGAATTATTCTTGTCAATTGCTGTTAATTTAGGCTTATTCCTATTAATTGAATTACAGTGATCTCTCTCGTAAGACCAAACCTGGTAAATACAGTCCGTTTGATAAGATCGTATACGGCAAAACTCGTTTATGAAACCCGGTTTGGAAGTGGCATTTGCATTAGCAGATAAAAAATACTTCTGTTAAGATGCTTTGAATAAAAAAAATTTAAAGAGTGTTCAATTTTTGTCAGAGACGGAAGTATTTTAAAATTAGTGTCGCGTTTGCATCACGTTATGAAGCAGTATTCTTGTGCACGCATCCAAAAGGACCAAAAATGTCATACGGAGCAGCTGCTAAATATATGAAAAAGTCAAAAGCATTTGTTAGCAAGTAGGTGCACCGTTATTCCCAAGTTCAAAATGTGGATGATTTGCCGGATCGTAGGTCTACGCCAAAAACAACAAAAATCCTCTTCTATCGTTACGTGGAGGACAAGAGATTTTACGTAAAAGGGGTATAAATGTGTGTTGTGATACGATACGAAGACGTTTACTAGCCAACAATGTAAAATTTCGAAGCACAATAAAGAAACCACTACTGTCAAAAAAAACACGTATAAAAACGACTCAGTTGGGCCAAGGAGAATTTGGACAGAGATTGGAACAACGTTATTTTTTCGGATGAAGCTTCTTTTTCGGCATGGTCTCCCATCACTCATACCTGGTGTACAAAATCCAATAAATTAATCCAGCGGACCGTCAAACACCCGGCAAAGGTGCACGTTTGGGGATGCTTCTCAAAACAAGGATTTGGCGATTTGTTCATGTTTACAAATAACTTAAACGCACCCAACATGGTCAAAATTTATAAGAAGGCTTTATTACCATCTGCCCAAAGGTTGTTTAAAAGAAGCAATGAGAATTGGTTACTGCAAGAAGATAATGACCCGAAACATCGCAGTCGTTTGTGCAGTGCGTGGAAACAAGAAAATGACGTCGACGTTTTAGTTTGGCTATCACAGTCGCCGGATGCAAGTCCCATTGAAAATGTTGTGGCATTCATGAAGCTAAAGCTCCAAGGAAAGAAGATCTCGACGGTCAAACAATTATCACGAAAAATACGAGTTTTATGGAGATCTTTGTCTCAAGATTATGCTATAAGATTAGTAGAAAGCATGCCTCGAAGACTCCAAGCAATTATTGATAATTGAGGAGAGTGGACAACATATTAATTGAAAAGCATTCAAGTAAATAAGCAAAATAAACCACTAAAATTGATTTTTTTTTATTATTAAAAGTTCTTCTTTAATTTTTGTCGTGTACGATGTTATCAAACAGACTGTACATTGAACATATTGATATTCAGTTAGGAGTAATGAGCGACGTAGGTCCACAGATCCATCATCTGAGATTGTTGGACCATATTGAAGTAATGAACACTAGAGTTCCGGCCCAAAAATTCTTAGATTTGAACCCCTAGTGACCGCATTTAAGGTGGCGTTTATTTAGGGAAGGAACCTCAGTGGACTTACGAGTGTGGCACTGTAGCAGCTGGAAGAGGTATGTTAGCTGGTGAGACTCAAGTTCACCAGGGCTATCGCATCATCCAAGTAAGTACGATTAGATAGTGAGGGAGTTACTTCAGAGCGTCCATAAAAAGTCTATGACTAATTCGAAGTAACACCTGTCCCTAAGGAAGGCCCCACCATATTACTGGTTGGCCGATGGAATACAGGCACTTCGGGCAAAATGTTAAGGATGCAAAAGGATAAGCTCCCAACACCGACTAGACACATCTAAACTTGTGAGAAACAAAGCCAAAGACTCTATAAAGAAGCCTACATAAACCCATGAGGTTAGTGAAACCATAAAAAAGCTTTACGCATTTTTTGTAGATTTTCGAGCAGTTTTTGATTTTGTTCCTCGAAAGGCACTTTTCTATAAGCTCTATTGAAATATGTAAATGCCAATAGTAGGTGGTTTTGCCTTGGGCAAAACCAAAATAGACTTAGAAACTTTTTTTGTAACATTTTTTTAATGAAATAAAGTCAAATACTACTACTACACATACGTGAAGTCAGTCTAGATAAAATCCCACGGACTCGTATCACCCTGGAGTTGCTAAGGGCATGCTTAAAGATAGACAACATCCCGAACAAAACAACAAAGGCGGCTGTCAAAAGAAAACTGAACTTCTTCATTAGTATAATTCAAAACCGTCTACGGACCTTTGTCAAAAGATGCAAAACACAGCAGTTGGTTCTGCTACCAGAAGGAAAAAAGCCCCCTTGCAAGCTATCTTCTTGTCGCCTTGTATGCCTCTTGGACTGCTAGTAATTAGGGTACAAGTTTTAAACTGTTGATGATGACGAAATCGCAAAGAGTGCCATCGAGGGAGAACGATAACTCTACGGCACAATGGAATACTATGCAGTAGTAACGCCGGACATCAAAAACGCTTTTAACTCTACGAGCTGGCCATCCAATCCAAGGGCGCTATGATTGACTTATGGTACTATTTGCTGAGAAAAGTGATGAACAGTGATGAACACAAAGCTGAGGTACAATGCCGATAAAGGCGTAAAGTACTACAAAGTCACTGCGAGAGTACCACAAGAATCAGTCCTAGGGTCACTTTTATGGAATTTAAGATATGAAGGAATCTTACAGCTAACGCTTCCCAGTGCAAGTAAGGACAACATTGCCATCGTGGCAGATGTCATATAGATCCCTGAAGTGAAATAAGCCACAATCGAAGCAAACGCTAAGATAAAAGATTGACTTACGAGTATCTCTTCCGAATTGGAGCTGGGCGATCATAAAACCGAAGCACTTGGGTTAAATACAGTGCGGCAAATAATATCCCGGACAGGCTGAAGGAAACATTATTAAATCACGATTTCTGTTTATTTTTCTGCGTTCTTATTAGAAATATTCTCCTCCCAATGCAATACACTTGTAACAGCTATTCAATAGTGATTCAAATGCCTGCTCTAGCTGATTTTGCGGAATCGCTTCCAATGCACGTGTCAAAGTTGATTGAATGGTCGGAATATCATCAAAAACGAATCCCTTGAAAATTAATTTCGATTTCAGGAACAAAGAGAAATCGTACGATGTCAAATCAGGGGAATATGGCGAATGATTCAACACATACACTTGATTTGGAGCCAAAAATTGAGAAAGAATGAGTGCTGTGTGACTCGGTGCATTGTCGTACAACAGAGACCAACTTTTTGGAATATGCTGGATTCTGCCCAATAAACTCTTCAAGATTTTAAGATAATATGCAGTATTAACAGCTTCACCAGTTAGAGAAAATTCTTTGTGGATAATTCATTTGCTTTCAAAGAATGTGATGAGCATTGGAGCTTTTCGCGTTTTTTTTTTTAAACTTGAGGTGAGTTTTTTGATTCCTATTCCACACCTAGACGCTTGGTTTCTGGATCATATTGGAAACATCATGTTTCAACATCAGTTACAATTATTTTCGTGAAGTTCGAATGATTTCCTGAAACCGCAATGACGTCTCTGGAATGCCAGACTGGACTGGAACAAATTTTGGACAGACTTTTGTTTTGCCCAAATCATCGTGAAGGGTGGTTCGAATAGTCTGTTTGTAGATGTTTAAGGTCTCTTTCATCAATCTCAGTGAAATGTTGTGGCCTTCTGCAACAAAACCCCGTACTTTTTGGATCATTTCAGACGTCTAAACTGAAATTTACCTTTCTATGTACTTGTTATCCTTTAGCTTCTCTCTGCGGCCCAAAAAACGTTTATGCCACCTGTAAGCAACTTCTCTACTCAAAAAATCGTCATGGTACATGTTCTGCACCAATCAGAATGTTTCTGATGCATTTTAACAAAGTTTTGCGTGCAGTTCGATTACCGCTCTTTGTTTCATGTTGAAATTTCAACATAAAATGAAAAGGTGTTGTGGGAAAATAATTTTTATAAATGTTAAATGTCAACCAAATGTCATGACATTTCGGGAGGTAGTAGAGAGAGATTTGAGCCTTAAAACCCATTTTCAGAGAAATACTCGTAGATGGCGGTCTTGGTTGCTGAGACACGAGTATGTTCCGTGTCCAGAATATTATTTGTCACACTGTGTATATGTGAAAATTCAGGCAGCTCTGTTGCGAATATTTTCGCAGGCAGTAAGAGGGAAGGAGTTAAAAAAAAAACTACCGTCAACATACAGTCTCTGATCGATAAGGATAATTAGCGGTTTTCGAACCATCTCATACGAAGATGCTTTTGTTACGGCTGGAGGAATTACTTTCATCTTTGTAGTTGTGGCGCCCAGAGTAGAAAATAGATAAATCTCGAGCCAGCGCGACGCCAACGGCGTCAAAATCAAAACTGACAATCAAAACTGATGAAAAGTCAGCCTCAAAAGCTATTTGGTGGGTCCCTTGGACTAATACAACAAAAGGCATTTGGACATTTAAACTAATGCCGAGATTCCCAAACTAAATAAGTCGAAATATGGGGACTCTAACTAACACCTAACGTAGTTCCTATCTCGTCACGGTGGCCTTCGGAAATATCTTTACCCCTTCGAAGATGATAGCCTACATTTTCTCCCAGACTACCGAAATCAGGAGAAATACAAAAAGCATACTATATTCCAATGAATATACTTTCTGGGGTGGAGAATTAATTAAGTAAGCCTACAGTAACTCACATTCAAAAATTGCTCTTTGAATGTGAAGTCAATACCCCGCATCTATAAGCTGCTTTCGGATGTTGGTACGTTAGAATTTGTTTTTCACAAGCTTTGGCTAGGGGCTGTCCCGGCTAGACTCGTAACTTACAATTCTATCACAATGTTTCCTTCATCGAATGTGGAGACTAGAAAGACGATAGACAATTTTCGTACCGCCGCGCTTATGTTAAATCTGAAATGCATTCGCAATTATTTACTTCTATGACCACAATCACACTCGAAATACCCTAACCATTAGTTCAGTTTTTTCATACGTACCGCAGCAAGTTTGTGATGGGGTTCAATCTGTGAAATATCACACTTTTCACTACGTCTTCGTCATAATTACAATTCACAACCGCAATGTGTTCATAAGCGTAATTTTACTTGGGGTGACCCGTTCAACATCTCTTCAACCGACTTGAGTTGGAATGAGTACCATATATAAGGAAATATCTACAATTTTTGGTATCTTTAAATGAATTTTCATTTGTAGCATTCACAAACCAATTGGATAGCTAAAATATCTGATGGCATTGCAAACTGTTCACCATGGCAATGGCAAATATCGGATGAAACATGTGCGGTCAAACGATGATGATTATACCCAACAAAGGACTAAAATCATCCAGAACACACTTTTCCTCACATTCATACATACATACGAGTATGTATGGATTCGTACATATTTCCAGTAACCGCAAACACTTCAAATGGGCACAGATGCATGCAATTCTCTATCTGTCTGTTTGTCTGTCCTGACTTGAGTAAAGGAAAACTTCCTTCCCGAAATAACAACGCCCACATGCTTGTGATATGCGACACTGACCGCATTCAATGACAGAATTTACAAAATTTGAATTGAAAATTTCGAAATAACATTTCACAGTCGGAAGCAACAGAATAAGGACATTTGCATTAAGGTACCAGTAGCGAAGGTCCATGAGTTTTTTTTTCCAACTTTTTTTGTTGAAAAATATTCGTTAGCATAAATGTATCAATATTCTGAGTATCTCTTTGGAGTAAACCAAGTGAATTGTATGAAAAATAATGCATGAGCAGATAAATAATGATGAAAGGCAAACGTCAAGGACTTTTCTCTCAAAATAAAAGGATACCCACACAATACAAGGTAAATTTTACTGAAACCATCACTGAAGCTGCATATTTTAGTTTTCCAATTATGAAATTGGCATTTTCCAGAAATGATGTTACTTGGTTAGAAATTGAAGGTCGTGCATGAGATGCCTGCCAAACCTTTTACGCTCGATTTCAAATAGAAAATGTAAGGAGAATTCAAACTTCGAAAGTCGGGTTGGAATAACTCCATCATGTCTCTACCGAGAATGGAAAATATTTTAAGAAGTAATGAATATAGTCTTGAATGCTATCCTAGGGATATGCAATGCTTGATGCCAAACTAGAACGGACGCACACAGATATGTACAATATAATAAAGGATGTCAAGGAGGTCGCTGATCGCTTCTTAATGACAGGAGGCGTTCGTTTAGCCTGCGGGTAACCCGGAATGGTACTGAAATTGATATAATTGGCAATTACAACCGATTTTAGCAAATAGTCTTTAAATTGTCTGGAGTTCCACAGGGTAGTCATTTAGGTCCTCTTCTTTTTATATTAACTATAAACGATCTCGACAGGATCATCAAACGCGCGTCCGTCTCTCTTTACACCGACGATAACAAATTTTTCAAAGCCATTTGTTCACCTCATGACTCCCTCATCCGTCAACAAGATCTTGATAGTTTCTCTATCTGGTGCCTAAAAAATTGTTTAAAACTTAATATCGCCAAATATCAGTTCATTACTTTTTCACATAAGCGGCATCAATCTCCTGTCCGACTCTATCTTCTCAACGGCCAACTTATCTCCTGCGTTCAATACCTTCGCAACCTCGACATTTTGTGTGATAGAGAGCTCAACTTCCGGTTACATTTAGATGAGATAGTCCTTAAAGCCAACTATTGTCCTTTACCACTCCAACCAACCTTCGTTCTAAGTCTAAGTTTAAGTTTAGTTTCAGTTAGTTTAAGATTGTATAGTTGGTATTAAGCCGATGTAAATTAATACTATTCCGAGAAGGTTGTATAGCCGTGCGAAAGTGGACCGAGTCTACACAGGACGTAATGGAGTGGTAAGAAGAGCCGAAGGGATTGGTAGAATTGATGCAGCGCTCTGCGTCTAAGCTAGGTGTTTTGGACGTTGAGCTTGGTGAATTGAGGTCGATCCATGGGAGTGAGGGTGTTTGCAGAAGGTAGGTACTTAAGGTTAGGAACTTAGTTATTAGCAAGAATGTAAACTCTGATTTAGACTCTGACATTCATTAATCTTTCTTTCTTCGAAGCTATTCGCAAAAAATTCGTTCAGTTGTTCTCCATTCCAGTTTACAAGTTTGCCATCAGCAACGAAGGGAGTAGACTGCGGTGAGTTGAACATAGAGCAATTGTCAATTTTATAAATTTTCCCTTACGTGGAATTCGTTTGTGAAAGGAAAACAAGGCTCAGTTAATTCAGCCGTCCAGCTGCGTTCAGAAATGTTTTGCTTTTTCAAACAATCTTGAAAGAAGTGAGCAGGTTCAGCAAAGCTTAAAATGTAACTTGGCTGTCGCTACAGTTGCAGATGTTTCGCCCCTCCACCAGTTTTCCGTAATGTAATTCGTTGGCATTGAGATTGCGTTTATCTGCGCAAGGAAGACAGACGCAAGTTTTCCGAACAAGAAATGAAAATGAATGTATAGTCCTTCAGAAATACACATCAGCCCCATTTTAGATCGATTCCGGGGCTATCTTAGAAGAGCGGACCACATTATCATCCTGGCGCGTGTTGTACCCACACCCAAAAAAACTGTCACTTGCAGCCCGGTATGGCCATGGCCTAGGTTTTTGTCACATCTGAGCGAGGCCTACGGTTTATCGCCGAGTCCGAACGGCACTCCTTAGAAGCTTTTTCGTAGGCAATCTTACTTTCGGGAGTTTGCCATTGCCCGCCGAAAGGGTGATGACGATTCGAAAATTTGTTGGTGATGCCGGGGATCGAAACACGGACCCTTTGCTCTGATAGTACAATGAGCTTACCGTATGATTCCAATGCGGCGGTGATACGTCAGTACGTTAATTGGGAGTCAGTCGTGCTGGGGTTAGAAAAAATCGGAAGGGACGCAGTTTTTCAGATTCGCAGTATAAAAACTAGTTTTATTGTTTGCCACGAGTTGAATAAGCATGCCAGAGCCATGTTAGCCGGTGCCAACCAGCTACAGTGTATTGTATCAGTCAGTTCACTAACAGTTTCAGTGATAGGAGGTGGTTTTGATACGGTTGGCTGGGAAGTGAGTCTCAAGCATGATAGGGAATGCCTGGTGTTGGCTCAGTGTAAGTATTCCATTTCCTTAATCTTAGCAAGAAAAACTCTACAAAATCTATATTAGCTTTATATATGAACTTGAACAAGGGTTAACGCTTATATTTGATCTATTATATATTGTCCATCATGGTCTAATACTTTCTTCCAACGTTGGGAAGGGACATAATCAACGTTATTCCCCCGAATGATTTTATTCCCGGGGAAAAGATCCCGCTGTTGTGAATCCCAATCGAAATACTATTCCATCGAAATCAGTATTGCCATAACAAGGACGTTAAAAAAGTGTATGTGAAGTCATATGCGATTGTTTTGACAGATCAGTTCATTGTAGAAAAACAAATTTTAATGAAGTTCTTTTTCTTGAATTTTTTCTTACAAAAAACACAGTCTAGTGTGATTTGTAGATGCTCGATTGAACGGTATATCTTCTTAGGGTTTTCTTTGGTTTTTTCTCTTTGAGCTAAGTTTTCAGGCATTTTTTTTCTGATATACTATCACTCCAATCCTAAAATATGTATTTTATTACGTATAACACCGCAAAAAATTTTATTAACAATTTTATCTTATTCCATTCAAATGAGGTGGCCCAGCATTAAGCTCGTTTTCTATACTAGTCAAAATTTCTCGTACATTTTCTTTGAGTCTTTTTGTGTATCCAGCAGCGATATCTGGGTACTTTTCCATCAGACCTATCAGTATTTTCAACTGTTTTTGGTCTGTGATGAAATAAACACTTAAATTTCAACATTTATTGGTAAACATGACTTACATCTTTATTCTTTCACGCTGTTCCCGAGTAAAATGACAGCGAAATAATTCAGGGGAAATCAACAAATTTATTCCCCCGAAATGGCATTCACAATAGCTATTTTTCCGGCGGAAGTTTTTGTCCCCCGTTCGGAATTCGTTCATGATACCTACTAGTTTTCGAAAAAGTTAAAAATTCCGGGCGAACATTTATTCATGATAAGGCTGAATGTCTCTTTTGTAAAAGTCAGCAGTTTTATGGGTAAGAACGTTTTCCAGGTACATTTTGATCTCATCTTCGGATTCGAATTGCCTTCCGTCCAAATTGTTTTGGAGAGAGCGGAACAGATAGTAGTCAGAAATCGCAAGGTGTGGAGAGTACAGTGGGTGCTGCATAACTTCCCAGCCAAACAAATTCAGGTTTTGTTTTGTCACTAAAGTCTTGTGTGGTCTGGCGTTGTAATGATGGCAAACAACGCTCTTCCCGTTCTCCAATTCTGGTTTTCTGCCATTTTCCTGCTTCAAAGTATCGAGCTGAGAGCAATATTAAATGGCATTTACTGTTTAATTGCATGGAAGCAACTTAAAGTAAAGGAAATCTCACAAATCCCACCAAATGCACATCATGGCCTTTTTGGGATGCAAATCTTGTTTACCGACCGATTGGAGTGTTTCACCAAGAGCGTACTTCTTACGCCGAATGTTGTAAGCCTTTTCAATACAAGGTTGTATGGGCGATGTTACACCGCTGAGCGATCTCCCATGTCGTTAAATGCCTGTTAACGCTAACTGTAGCCAAGATTTGATCGTCGTCTGTGGTGAATGGAAGTCCAGAGTGAACGGCATGAGTAAGGTCTGTATTTCTCTAACGAACGCGGTATTAACCAACGCTGACAAGTGTCAACGCTTATGTAAGGCCGACAAAAAAAAACCCACAGAACTTATTGAATAATCCAATATTAAAGAAGAGATATACAGAGCAATGTCTAGCTTTGGCATCCCAGCGAAACTCTTCCGTCTATGCAGGGTGACGATGAAGAATGCACGCTCCTGCGTCAAGGTCGGCAAAGATTTCGCCGGAAACTTTGATGTCAAAAAGGGTTTAGACAAGGTGATGCGCCTTTTAATATAGTTCGTGGACATCTCAAGTGCCTATACGAGAAACATAATCTTTCAAACGTCCATTCAATTATTCGAAAATGGGCTTAGCGGTCAACGCGAGAAAGATCAAGTATATAGTGTCAGGCAAAAAGGAGGGATGGATACTATTAAAAATGGATCAGGATGGTCTTGGCTGATTTGTTAGGAAAATTCTTCGGGTGGTTTTCGATCCCGTCTGCATAGATGGTGAATGGAGAAGAAAATACAACGAAGAACTTTACGGGCTTTTCATCGACATCGACTTAGACAGAAGAGTGAAAATCCAAGACTGAGACGGCTGAAACATATAAAGTCCAACTGTCCGGTTTGAAAAGTCTTGGAATTCGCAGCACACATATGTATGTAAGTCGTCCTGTCAGGCGAATGAACTTCAAATCTTCAGACCGAAATATCTTTGGTTTCAATATAAACAGCATCTATTTTCCGCATTTTAAAATTATTTAAAGGTCAGATTGATGTTGAGAGAAATGCATTTATTTTCGAGAATCTTCAGTCAAACATTTTTTTTTTTTTTTGTGGGTAGGTGTGAAAATCTTCATAGACACTATGAACCCGTTGCTCATAGTAGTGTGAGATTCTTACTCACTAAAAACACGTCTCCCTTCTTATCGACTACTACTAAGTAACCTTATCAAGTAGTTTCCGTTTCAAATAACGTTCGCGTGGGGCAGGTAGCTTTCCAGCAAAAGCACCTGTTAGTACCGCGATAGTCCTTATCGCGCTAGATCGAATGGTCTCATTCTTTGTAATCGACGCACTAAGTTTGTCTCGTCCAGAATTTGGAGTATTTTATTATTACAATGACCTTGAAGACGAATATGGAGTTTGCGAGCAAAGTTCATTATTTCGTCCTCGACGGTAACTATTCCTAAGTCTCTGTGGATATCACTGTTTCTGATATACAATGGGGCGTTCACGATTTGTCTTAGAACTTTGTTTTGATAGCCTTGGAAAATATTTCGGTTGCTTGGTTTAGTACAACCCCAAAGTTGTATACCGTACGTCTAAACGGGTTTAAGCACTTGCTTATAGATGAGCAGTTCGTTATGTATGCTTAACTTGGAATGTCTTCCTAGTAGCTAGTACATTTGTCTGAATTTATTTTCAAGTTCATCACGTTTCTTCTTAACATGCGGCTTCCATTTCAGTTTTACATCTAGTGTCATTCCTAGATACTTTACTTGATTTGCATATGGTATTTGTACCGAGTTAATGAAAATGGAAAGGTTGTTTATTTTCCAGTAAGTAAAATTAACATGAGTAGATTTGGTTTCGTTGAGAACAATTCGCCATATCTTTGTCCATTCGTAGATTTTATCCAAAGCCGTTTGTAGCTTTCCAGTAGCTAACTCGACTGAAGTATCTGTAGCTAGTATCGCCGTGTCGTCTGCGAACGTGGCTACTATGGTACCTGATTCTTCCGGTATGTCGCGAGTATAGAGTAAAAATAATACCGGACCAAGTACACTTTCTTGCGGAACTCCAGCAGCGATCTCTTTAAATTCCGAGTATTCGGTGCCATGTTTAACACGAAAAATTCTTTTTCCAGGTACGATTTCAGAATCGTATGCAGCTCTCTCGGAAGAACCTGACTTAGCTTAAAATTTAAGCCTTCATGCCATACCTTATCGAAGGCTTGAGACACGTCAAGAAACACGCTAGAACATATCTTTTTCCCCTCTAGGGCTTTCTCAATTTCATTCGTAATTATAAAGACCTGGTCAATTGTGGAGTGCTTAGTTCTAAAACCGAATTGATGATCAGGAATTAGACGCCTTTCTTCAATGATCGGTTGCAAGCGCTTCAATAGGAGTTTTTCAAATATTTTAGATATTATCGGCAGAAGCGATATCGGTCTGTAGGACTTTTTTTCATTTAGAGATTTGCCTGGTTTCGGGACCATTATAACTTCGTTTTATAATCTTAGCGCGGCATTTATAAGTTGGAGCAGTTTGATAAGGGCTTTCTTTGGCAACTCCTTGAGAATTTGACCTGTTATCAAATCATAACCAGGGGCTTTGTTATTTTTAAATTTTTTAATTGCTTGGTTAAGTTCTCGTAGGGATACTGTTTTTATTCTAAAATTGTCCGGTGCCGTAATTATATAATAAGAACCTCCTGTTAACGCCTGTCCATCAAAAGGCTTAAACGTTTCTTCTAGGTGCTCGGCAAATAGATCCGCCTTCTCTTTATCTCCTTTTGCTCATTCGCCATTATTTTTTCTTATGGGAGCAAATTACATTTAAGGCTTTTTGATTCCCTTCATGGCTTTCCAGAGCGAGTAATTTGAACTTCTTTCGGCAGTCAGGCCTTCGAGATATGTAGAGATATTCCGATTTTTGTAATCTCGTATTGCTTCCTTCAACATGCAACAAGTGGTTTAAGTATGTTTTATGCTGGGGAGCACGGGATTGTTGCAATCTTTTGCGCGCTCTCCTCTTTTTTCTCACCAGTTCTTTTATTTCTGGCGGATATTTTATTTCATTACTTGCTTTCTCTTTTCTTTTTGGAGTTGGAGTGTTGTTCCAGGCAGCGTTCTGCAGGATTTTGATGAATCTGTCGACTTCGTCTTCTATTTCGTTTTGTGTTTTTAGCGACACGTTTAGAACAACATGTTCATTGCAGTAATTTCTAAAACCGTCCCAGTTAGTTTTGTTGTTAGTTAATCTAGGCGCCACTTATTTCTTAATTAAGAGTATGCTTAATGTCAAAATAACTGGTGAGTGATCTGAGGAGAGATCACAACTTTCCTCGATGTTTGTAGAAATTTTGGCTGCTCCGTTTGTGACAAAGAAGTCTACACGATCAGGGGTTTTTGTTATATCCGAAGGCCAATATGTTGGTTTTCCTGTCGAGAAAAAGTCAACTTTACATTGCATTCCGGCTTCATAGAGTTTTCTGCCTTTCGTTGAATTACATCTTGAGCCCCAGAAGGTATGTTTCGAATTAAAGTCACCACCAATTATAAAATTCGGTCCGAGTGAATCAAAAATACCTTTAAAGTCATTCTTTTCTAGCTTGCATCGAGGGGGACAATAAATGGATGCAATATTGTAGTGCAGGTGGTTATATTTTACGCGAACCGAACTTAACTGAATTGCATCGCATTCAATCTTCATATTTATAGAGTGTTCAATACAATCTTTAATGAACAATGAGGATCCGCCTCTGGCATTTTTTGATGGGTGGTATGCATGATAAGCACAGTATCTCTTTAGTTCCACACGAGGTCCTTTCCTCAAGTGAGTTTCAGAAATCAAGCAAATGTCAATATTGGCTTTTTGTAAGAACACTTCCAGTTCGTCGAGTTTTTTAATAAGGCCGTTTGCGTTCCACGTCAATATTTTAAGCACTTGTTTCATATTCATTCTTGGAATTGAGTTTTACGTATTTCTTTCTCGAGATTGCACAATTTTTCAACTAGAAGTTTATTTGTTCTGCCTTGCTCCTCAAGAGTCGTGAGAATTAGGGAGAAAACGCGAGCCACTGGATCTGGCGTAACACCCCTATTTTATTTCCTTGCAACGCAGCTTGTGCATACGTTAGCGCGTCAATCGGTGGCGGATTTTCCTTTGCGATCTTTTTTTGTATATCCTTCGACTTTACCGCGACGGATTTTCTTTTTTTCACTGCCTGTTCTTTAGCAATATTAGGTTTATTTGTGGTTGCGTTTAGGTTTGGACGTTAGGTTTTTTTAAGCGTATCGCGCCTTTTTTGGAGTTCTTTCGCCACTTCACATCCGCGATAGTTTGCTGGGTGCTTTCCTTGGCAATTTATGCAAGACGGTGGAGGTTCTTTATTTAAGTTGCACTCTTCTGAGAGATGTTTACCCGCACATTCTACGCAACGCGGTTCTTTTTGATAGTAAGTTTGCGTATGATTAAAGCCTTGGCAACGCTTACATTGCGGGATCGATCTTGTGTTCCTTCGCACAGGTTCGATTTTGACTACGATATTTAAAATAGTTTTGATACCATAGATATCTTCTTTATTTTCGGACTTATCGAAACTAAGCATAAACAGTGGAAGTCCCCGCTTAACCAGGATTTCCTCGTTTTCCTCTGTTTTTCTCTTTAGGTCGCTTACAATATCGTTTTTAGTACACGAAGGGTGAAGTCCTCTCGCTACTACACGTAATGGTCTTTCTGACTTGTTTTCGAAAGTGTACCATTGGATCTTCTCGGTATTTAATTTTTCGGACAATTCTCGGTAGTCATCGGAGTTGTCGACGTTAACTTTCCACACATTGTTGCGCAGTGATGTAACCTTATACTTACATTTAAGCGTATCTTTGAGAAAGCAATGCAACTTGCTATAGTCTGAGACCCCAACAACGTTGATTGGAGGTCGAAGAGGTAATTTTGTTGGGAGTTGCTTTTTTTGTGACTCCTGGCTCTTTTCTGGAACGACTTCAGGTGAGGAACCAGCTTTACGTTTCTTAGACGGTCTTTTCTTTAGGGTCCAATTTGTTCGCGCGTAAGCTCTTCTTCGTCCGTATGGTATTCGCGACTAGTTGAGCGGAGTGGACTGCTTTCTTGGGCTTCGTTTATATGCTTTGTTTTCAGAGCCTTGTTTTCCTCTCGGAGTATGTCTACTTCTTTTTTAAGCTCTTGAAAAAGTAGCTCCATTTGCTTAAGCTAAGTACGGAGTGCGTTGTTTTCGTCTTCCAAGCTTTTATTTGTCACTAAGTCCGTTTTTTCGCGCGTAGGCGCTTCGGGTGGACTTCTTTTCTCGGAGAAATTCGATCTTGGTGGTGGAGATCGTGATACCCTTGAACTTTTAGAGAAGGGATCAAACGACTGCGGTAAATTCGTTGAATTTACTGGGTTATTTGCGTTGTTTGTATTATTTGTTTTATTTGTTTTGTTTTTGTCTAGGTTCATATTTAGATCCCACGAGTATGGGGGAAGGGAGGTCCACCGCATCAGAGACCCCTGTAATGCGGTAAGGCTACGTTACAACCAGAGGACGCCAGGTATCCGGAGGGCTCCGTTCGCGGTTCTCTGTTGATTTTACATCCCGAGCACCATTCAGGACTTGGCACGGGTCGCAAAACACCTTGCCTTAAGGATGGGATACTTATTTGAGTGGCAGCGCCCCCTCACGGATCTGGGAGTCCGGCCCAGATGGATTTTAGTCGCCTCTTACGACAGGCATTCCTACCGCGGGTATATTCTAACCCCTACCCGCAGGAGGCGGGTAGTCAAACATACGATACAGTTCGCGTATCACCCCGCCAGACTTCATTGTTATATGAGCCATTGCTTTGGCTATTCATACCCTCTCTAAAATAGCTTTCTGATGCACTTGCCTCTTGAAATAAATTTGTGAATTAGAATACTCTCTTCGATGTAAAGTAACTACAATAAAGCAGGTTCATGTCGTTTTATTATGCACAACAGTGAACAGATTGGAATACCATATTAAAGTTTCCAAGCCATTGGTAGCCAGTGATTGAGGACCAGAGAACTTTCATTGAAGGACTGAACCACTTTTCTAGCCTTTCGAATGAAAACAGCAATGTTATGAAATTGGATGATGTTTTCAAGAAAACTTTCCAGTTTGTGAGAACACTTCAAAACATTTGGTTATTTATTTTGGGCTTTGCCTCTGTAGGAGGATACACACTCTTATGGACAGATGTACGAGTAGTATACCGGTACGAGTATTTCTGGAAACGAGGGTAAATCCCTCTCAATCGTAAGATGACGGTTTTCTTTTTGTGTAACTTAAAAATATTTTATTTCTTGGAATTTACACAGCTTAAGGGCCTTCGTCATTCAGCGAGATACTTTGACAATATTTTTCTGCTTCAAATTACCTTTAAATAAAGGACGTGAGGACATCTGCTAGCATTTTTACGGCAACGAACCACTTCTGATTTCAGTAAAATTTCTAAGAACACATTTGAGTTGTGAAAAATTGAGTGAAAGAAAGAAGCATCGATTGTTGAATATTTTGTTGGCTGTTGGAAATGGAAACAATGTTCAGTCACTTTATGGCTTTGCGCTTTTGAAATAATTTTGAGAAAGTTGTTCAATCATCTATGATGCATCGATGGGTTTGTAGAGAAGAATTTACCCACAGTTCATCTGGGAAATTGTACTTGCACCGATAAAGGGTTTCCCATTCTCAGTGTTCTGTTGATCGGGTTGGGTTCTGTTGCATGATTCTGTTTTTTCTCGCTCAGCTTGGAGTGTGCTAAAAAAATTTAAGATTTACATTGCGGTGTTTCGGCGAAGCTACAATATGAGAATATCTTACTTGGCACTTGTAAGGCTATCGTTTTATTAGGGAACATTACTTACTTACTTTAGGTGGCGCTACAGTACGAGGTGGTGTCAATTAACAAGCGTCTCCAGCCAACTTGATGCTCTCTTCAGTTTCGCGCTGTAAGCTGACTGAGGTCCCCTTCAACTTGCGTGCGCCATCCGAGTCTCAATTTTCCTCTACTGCGGATTCGAAGACTTTTCGGACGGGACCGTTGATGTCCATCCGCTCTCCATGACTTTTGAAAAAGTCACTGCCTCTGCGCCATTAAGCTGGACTGGGATTATTAAGGTCTAATACAGGGTAACTTTTTGTTGTTTCTAGAGAGGGCTTTGCTAGTCAACTGCCTTCTTAGCCCAAAGAAGCAGCGATTGGCAAGAGTAATTCTTCGCTTGATCTCAGCGCTGGTTTCGTCATCTGAATTTATAGCGGAGACTAGGTAAACAAAGTCCTTAACTACCTCAAAGTTATATGTATCTGTCGATGGTGAAGTTCTGTCTGAACAGAACAGAACTTGGTCTTGCCTCGTTGACCGCTAAACTTATTGTTGCGGATCGGGCGAGATCCAACGGTTCAAAAGTAGCAGACAACCAACGAGGCGGCACATGTATGCACAAGACGATATGTGTAAAAAAAATCCTTCCAACGAAGTACAGGCAAACAGGCAAAAAATAATCCAGCAGCGGTACCGAAAATGACTAAATTTGTACACAATTAGGCAAAACACAAATTACATTACAGCTCACAAGCAGCGCGATATGGTGTGAAAGCGAGACGAGACAAACAGCGTACCAATGCAAGGCAAACACAAGCGATGACGAATTTCTGTCTAAATTCTCTTTTTATTGTTCAGTTCTCAAGCGTCACTTAATGAATTCAGACGTAATTGTGAAGTTGAATCTTTGTCTATAACGACACACGAAATTCAACACCTATTTTTGCCGCTTCCGTCTCAATACTCGCGAAAGCGCGCTGCTTTCACGCTGCTTTCTTCCGATTATGTCAATATCATCAGTAAAACTTCCGAATCTCATTCCTAGAGTAGCGTCTCTCAATTTCCTCGACCGCGCGCATTTCATGCTCTTGCGCGCGAGTAGCCGGTATTCGTCAGCAGGAGTTTCGTTGTGGTGGTCGGGTGAAACCCAGCACATCGTAGTGTAGCGGCATCTCTAATGGTTTTTTGGCAGCGTTGCCAATAGTTTTCGACGCTTGATGCTGGCGTCCTCTTTAAAGATTAAGGGAGTCTCGATAGGAAAAGGATTTCGCGGTTTTTTGCGATTGTAGCCTTCTGACGTCGAAATTCCTCACAATACTATTTTGTCGTGGCGTTGTTCGGGATATCCGCAACCATAATACCTTCGACTTTTGGTAATGAAGCACCATCTTGAGCTACCGTGTTTTGCTGTTTTTCCGAATTCAATCGTTGTCGCACTTCGCTACAGAATGGATTTCGTTAAGATCGCCCAAAACCGGTTGTTATGCCGAAAAAATTGATGATGTACGTGAAGTGATGCTGCAAAATCATCATGTGACATTAGTTTCACTTGCATACATCTAATATTGCATGAACACTTAGCAGTCAAAATGATATATTTACGTTCGATACATCATAATTTGACAATCGCCTTAGAAGGCCTCGTATCTATTGGTGCCAAGAATTGTTAAAAAAATTCAATAGCAGTACTTCTAGAGACGTCTATGGTTGCCTGTCTTTTCGAAATAATTGAACATCATACCACTTTGCCATTGAAGCAACGTAGAACGGTCAATTCTAAATGATGCACCATAAATTGTTTGATTTGAATTTATTGTATTGATTTCTTCTTATTCCCGCAGATCCAAAAATGTTAGTTTAACGTTTTTCGACGCCTGAAGAAGTGCGTTTCAATCGCATGGCTTTCGAGGTACCACAATCGGAGTGGAAAAAGTGTTTCGAAAATTTCTTCAAACACGTACAAAAGTGTACTGATCTTCATGGAGAATAGGTTGAAAAACAATGAAGCCGTTTTCGATTATACTCGTAAATACTATATATATTTTTACTTTCTTTTTCGTAACTTAGTAACCATCGTAAGAGGACAGGGAAAGAACAATTGCTCCATAGAAAGAAGAATTAGACTAATAATGTGATATTTCTGATACTCAATTACGAGAGAAGACCTCTGCAAACACGATACATATTGTGATGGTCAGAAGTCTTGAAGAACAAGAAGTTATGGTGAAAAGCAAAAAAATGTCGTCAGTCTCTGTACGTTCTACGAGTATGATCAATGTCTTTTAGCTTCTGATGTACATACCATATTGATTCTCCGGTGATGTCATGTTTAGATAGTCTTAGCAAATCACACTATGTTTGAAAAATAGAATTTCAGCATCGATTGCCCGATACTCGAGCTAAAGATCAAATACATCATCATCAAATACATCAAATACGAAATTAAGCAACGTTGGGCGCTGTTAGTACTTAAATGGCGGACTTCATTGAAATTCGGTATCAATCAAACAGCAGCACACAATACTATAATTTTGAGTGGATCTTATGACTCTTAGTTCATTACTTGAGGATTTTCAGTGCCCAAGAACCACAAATATTGTTTGTTCACGTGCCCCCACACAGGTGAAAATGGACCTCATCACTCATGTTTATTTTCATTCAAGACCGTGTTGGCCGTAACTGCTGCTTTAAGGGTCCATTCTTAAATTTGAATTTTCGATGACGCATTGCAAATGGTGTCTAACCAACTGCTCGAGTAATGCTGGCTTCAACATCCTTAATCGTAGTCGGCTTATCCATTTAAACTTTGTTCATGTACCTCAAAATAAAAATGATTAGAGGTGTGATGGCAAATGATTTAGGCGACCTATTTGCCGGTTCCAAACGGCGGTCCCACTTGTGCCAAATAGAGGGTTATAAACAAACAAAAAGTATGAAATTAAATGCTAGCTTCTTTGGGAAAAAATCAATTCTTATAAATGAAAGCATTTGTGGCGTCATCAGCTTAAGCAATTGCTAGAATATGTTTATGCAATTTGATTAACCAAACCAATAAAAAACAAGATCGTAATTTATTGCTATAAAAGCATGCACAATTCGTTGGCATCTCTCTTTGCTGCAAACTTCTGTCTTATTAGGCCAAGCGTATATGTACGTAAAGCAACATATTTTTTACTAGGTAACGACACATTACTCTGGCTAGAGCAGATCCAAAAAGCCAAAAAGCTCTAAGTGCTTAGCTGTTTAATTTAGTGCAAAATTTCTTCGCGTTTTTTATATTCCAAATAATAAAGAGACCTTAGCGGGGTAATCAAGCCAAAACCCATAATGGCGCTCTGCTAAGGTCCATAAAAAAAAAAACATTCGTATATATACCTATAAATCTATATATAAATACGTGCTGCCTATTTTTGTCGTACACTTTTCCACCGTTCTACTGAACCGAATGGCATGATACTTACACCATTGGAAAGGTAATTTCAGTCTTTCAGTAATTTGCAAAACAGTCTTACCAAACCTTGGTAAAACATGTTAAAGATTAGGTTATTTTAAACATATCTATATACGAGGTGTGATCAAAAAATAAGGTGACTTTTCATTTTTAAAAAAATATATTTATTTAATCATCCAAATTTATTTTATCCCCTTCAAAATAATCCCCCTCTGATACAATGCACTTGTGCCAGCGCTTTGTCCAGTCGTCAAAGCACTTCTGAAATGCACTTTTTGGTATTGCCTTGAGCTCCTCCAGCGATGCAGCCTTGATCTCCTCAATCGTTGCAAATCTTCATCCATTGGGATGATTGGGCTTTGGTTTCGATGTCATAACCATATACCCATGATTCGTCACCAGTTATAACCCTTTTGAGCAGATCAGGATCATCATTGACGTCGTTTAACATGTCTTGGGCAATGTTCATGCGATGCTGCTTTTGATCAAAATTAAGCAATTTTGGAACGAATTTCGATGACACACGTTTCATACCCAAAACATCCGTTAAAATTGATTGGCTTGAGCCAAACGATAAGCCAAGATCATCCGCTTTTTCCCTAATTCGTGATTTCGACGATTTTTCAACACAATTTCTTTAACTTTTTTAACATTTTCGTCTGTGTTTGACGTGCTAGGTCGTCCGGAGCGAGGTTCATCATTAACATTTTCTCGGCCTTCTTGGAATAACTTATACCACTTATAAACATTTTTTTTTTTAAAGTTGACTATCCGTACGCTACTGTCAACATTTCAAGAGTTTCTGAGTACTTAATACCATTTTTTACGCAAAAATTAATACAAACTCTCTGCTCCATTACTTTTAACCACAAAAAATCGAATAGTAAACAAAACACGTCCAACTTTTATGCCTCTCACATAAAAACAACAACTGCTATATGGTTAAAACTATAAACATATGATCGTGACAAGTGAACCAACTTACTTTACTTTAGGTGGCGCTACTGTTCGGGGTGGACCTGGGCCTCAGTCAACAAGCTTCTCCAGCTAGCTCGATCCCTGGCTAGCTGTCTCCAGTTTCGCACGCTAAGTTGGCTGAGGTCCTCTTCCACTTGCGTGCGCCACCTGAGTCTTGGCCTTCCTCTACTGCGCTGTCCCTCGGGGGCGGATTCGAAGACTTTTCGGACCGGAGCATTGGTGTCCATGCGCTCTACATGACCCAGTCATCTCAGTCTTTGGATCTTCACTCTTCTGGCTAGGTCCATGTCGCTGTACAGTCCATACAGTTCGTCGTTGTATCTCCTCCTCCACTCACCGTCAATGCAGACGGGACCGAAGATCGCCCGAAGAATTTTTCTCTCGAAGCAACCAAGAACACCCTCATCCATTTTTGATAAAGTCCATGCCTCTGCGCCATAGAGCAGGACCGGGATTATTAAAGTCTTATAAAGGGTGACTTTTGTTGTCCGAGAGAGGGCTTTGCTACTCAATTGCCTTCTTAACCCAAAGAAACAGCGGTTGGCAAGAGTTATTCTTCGCTTGATCTCAGCGCTGGTGTCGTTGTCTGTATTTATAGCGGAGCCTAGGTAGACAAAGTCCTTAACTACCTCAAAGTTATATCTGTCGAGGGTGACGTTCTGTCCGAGACGTCGGTGTTGGTTGTCCTTTTTGCTTGACAGCATATACTTGGTCTTGCCCTCATTGGCCGCTAAACCCATTTTCGCCGCTTCCATTTCAATACTCGCGAAAGCGCCACTGACATCACGCTGCTTTCTCCCGATTATGTCAATATCGTCGGCGTATGCGAGTAGTTGGACGGACTTTTGAAAGAAAGTGCCTCTTGTGTTTGCTCGTGAGTTTGGCACTATTCTTTGGCACGATGTTGAAAAAATCGCATGACAGCGCATCGCCTTGTCTAAATCCTTTCTGGACATCAAAGGTCTCGGTGAGATCTTTAGCGACCTTGATGGAGCAGCGTGCATTCTCCATCGTCATCCTGCACAGACGGACGAGTTTGGCAGGGATGCCAAAACTAGACATTGCTCTATATAGCTCGTCTCTATAGATGCTGTCATACGCGGCCTTAAAATCGATGAATAGGTGGTGGGTATCGATCTGAAGCTCATGGGTCTTCTCCAAGATCTGCCGTAGTGTGAATATCTGGTCGATGGTGGACTTTCCTGGCCTGAAGCCACACTGATATGGACCTATCAGGTTGTTGGCAAACGGCTTCAGGCGTCCACACAATACGGCGGATAAGATCTTATATGCGATGTTAAGGAGACTGATGCCTCTGTAGTTGGCGCAGCTCAGAGGGTCTCCTTGCTTGAGAATTGGACAAACAATGCTGAGGTTCCATTCATCGGGCATACTTTCGTCCGACCATATTTTACAGATGAGTTGGTGTATGCTCCTTACCAAGGCATCGCCTGCCGCTTTGAAGAGCTCGGCAGTCAGGCCATCCGCTCCAGCAGCTTTGTTGGACTTAAGCTTCGATATGGCTATCTTCACTTCATCCAGGTCGGGTGGACGGAATTGTTGGTCATCATCGTCCAGGTTGATTCTGCCTGACAGCGGTATTTGGTCCGTCATCGCCGTTATACAGTCTGCAGAAATGATCTTTCCAAATCCTCAGCATCGACTGCGATTCTACTACGATGTTTCCTTGTTCATCTCTACAGGCTTCGGTTCGGGGTTTGTTTCCGCGGCATGTTATTTTTACCTTTTGGTAAAACTTCCGAACCTCATTCCTGGAGTAGCATCTCTCAATTTCCTCGATCGCGCGCTTCTCATGCTCTTTCTTCTTCCTCCTGAGAAGCCGGTGCCCGTCTCTCCTCTTCCGCTCATAGAGCTCATGAGCAGCTCTGGTCTTTCTAAGCAGCGCCGCGTTATATACATCTTGCTTAGCTGCATGTGCTTGCCGGCATTCATCATCGAACCAGGGGTTTCGTTGTGGTGGACGAGTGAAACCCAGCACATCAGAAGCGGCATCTCTGATGGCGTTTTGACAGTGTTTCCAATGGTCTTCGATGCTTGATGCTGGCGGCATTGGACCTCTTAAGAGATTAAGAGACACTCGATCGGAAAAGGACTTGGCGATCTCTTGCGATTGTAGCCGTCTGACGTCGAATTTTCTCACAGCATTAGCTTGTCTTGGCGTAGTTTGGGATATCCGCAACCGTACCTTGGCTACAACAAGGTAATGGTCCGAGTCGATGTTGGCTCCTCGGAACGTACGGACATCCATAATGCTGGAGGAGTGTCTTGCGTCAATCGCAATGTGATCAATCTGGTTGACTGTTGATTGATCAGGAGTTCTCCAAGTCCCCTTGTGTATGTCGAGATGTGGGAACCGCGTGCTAGCCACGACAATGTTTCGCCCCGCCGCAAAGTCGATTAGCCTGAATCCGTTATCGGAGGTGGTGTTGTGCAGGCTATATTTTCCGATTGTTCCACCAAAGATACCTTCTCTTCCTGGCTTTGCATTAAAATCACCGAGGACAATTTTAATGTCATAGCTAGGGCATTGCTCGTAGGTCTTGTTGAGGAGCTCGAAGAAGGCATACTTGGTGTCGCCATCTTTCTCCTCTGTGGGGGCATGCGTGCATATGAGGCTTATGTTGGCGATTTTAGCCTTGATGCGGATTGCTACGAGGCGCTCGCTCACATGCCGGAAGCTGAGGACTTCTCGTCTTAGTCTGCCTCCGACAACAAATCCGCATCCAAATAAGCGCTGCTTTTGCCGTCGATAGCAATTGCCGTAGTAGATGTCGCAGTTTTTCATCTTCTTTTTGTCCGGCCCATCCCATCGCATTTCTTGGATGGCGCTTATGTCTGCTTTGCAGCAGTCTAGGGCCTCCGCTAGTTGCTCGGCTGCAAGTGGTCTATTAAGGGATCTAACATTCCACGTGCATATCCGAAGCTCATTGTCCTTAAATCGTTTGCGTGGGTTGTCAACAGTAGATCCGTCCATATCCGAGGCTTGTTGATGCTTCGTAACTTAATCTTTTTTAAATGGCCGGGCAGTTACCCCGGCGGCACAACCCCCAACCTGGAGGACCAGTTCCACTTTGAGTGCCCCTAGGACGAGGGGTCGGTTACACCGAAGCCAGTAACCCGTTCCGGGATGTGAGCGCTGCCGTTGGCCCTTATAGGGCTCGTCCGCCACCATCTCTTTTCCAAGACCCTGACTTAGTCCTGGAAGTGAACCAACACAACAACAAAAAAAATTTGAGTTAGAGTGTACTAAGCGCGTGAAATTTAAAAAGTCACCTTACTTTTTGATCACACCTCGTATATACTCGTAGATGTTGTAAAATCAGGAATCCAGTGTTGCATAACCTTAGGATCATACATCATTAATAAACTCTCTCTCTCTCTCTGGTGAATTCATTAATTACCCCAGTTTCAAACCAAAAGATACGAGAGAGAACTAGGACCCGACAAATGTGGTATATTACAGGATGAGAAATAGCGTGAGTTAAGTTGATTTTTGGAATCAACAGACAGAAAAGGAGCTTAAGGGCTGAACAGAATGTGAATCTGAAGCTTGAATCTGTGTCTAATATAGAACTTTCAAAAGTTCAATACATGGATAATACATGGATAATACATGGAAAGTTGGGTGTTATTCAACTTCGAGATACAGTTTCACATTCTGTGTCTTAATAGTGGACGATAAGAGATTTGAATTGTGAGATAGTAGTAAAATCGGTTGTAGTTGTGTGGAAGTTATTTTAAATAATAATAAATTAAGAAATATAATAACGTTTTATAATTTCGAACCCTAGCCGAAATTTTACAATATTTACAATTTTACGTAGCTTAAGCTGGCCATACAAGAAGAATATGTTCGTGCCATTTGTTCGTTGATATTTGGCCACATATGACGTACCGATTTGCGGAACATCACTTTTGCTGTAACTTTCAAAAGCGAAAGCAAGAAAAAAATAATAAACAAAACAGGCGAGAGGGGATTAAAGTGTGGCTGTATGGTAGAAACGATCGCACTCATACTAAATTGTTGAGAAAATTAGTAATAGTCCAGTCAAAATAGACATTTGACTTAACCAAAATTCGCATAGAGCTGAAAATTTGCAGAGACGTTAAATACATCAATATAAATGAAATGTCAAACATCCCCTTCGATTCTACTTCTGCAAAAAATTTTATTCAAGGTCAAAAGTACATAATTAAGGTTTTTTTCATTTTTCTCGAAAACGGTAAGTTTTATCGTGAAAATAGGTTCAACAAAAGTTGTAGATCACACAATTCTCTACCAAAATGATCCAGTCACTTTCACTACGACTCATCATTCGTGAGATATCGCGGTTTTAATCATTAGAAAATTCATATTTTACATAATATGCACTGAAATGCAGCCTGTACACGTCAATATAAATGAAAATAAGAAACTATTGGTTTGTGTTACTTACACAATAAAACTTGTATAAATTGAATGAGTATTTTAAAATAAAAGACTATACTGTCAGTCCTTAATTCCCTTCGTCGGTAACCTTGAGTAACATCTGCTAGCTACGTCATTGTTCGAGTGTGGAGGGTCGCATACCTGCCTATTTTTGAAGGAAGTAAACGAAATAACTCAGCATACTCGTATACTGTTAGTTTTGAAAATTCCTTTGCAGTGAGTAGACGTGCTTATTGGTAATATTTTCAATTTTAATTTGTGCTGTTAAATAATTTTGTGGCGATAAAGCAAATGAAGAAGCTGAAAAGAAGAAAGCAGAATGTTCGTCGTAAAATATATAATGTATCTACCCTTGAATTTAAAGATTCCATTTTAAAGGTAGCTCGGACTCGTTCTGATGACGTAGCAAAAGCTGTTATTGCCCGCATTGAGTATGAATTTGACTAAGTTGCTGCTGAAGCTTAGTACCACAATAATTGTTATAATATCTTTCTGAGGCCTATTACGGGATATAAAGTCGGTCGTCCCGAAGATGATTCAGTGAACTTGGCGATGGAGGAAATATTTCAATACATTGAAAATAATGATGATTGTCAATTTTCATTGCAAGAATTAAAAGACATTGGCAAAAATCCAACTATAGATAATAAAACAATTAAAAGAAGATTAAAGTTAAAGTGTGGCTAGGCAATGAGCTGGACCCAGAAGGATGGGGTTGGAAATTACGAGTAACAGATAATTATTTGGAGCCAATTCAAACTCTACTCCCGCCTGCTCCAGAAAAACTGCTTAATACTATTTTTTGTAAATGCAAGACGGATTGTAGTAAGAATTGTGGCTGTCAAAAAGTGGGATTATTTTGTTCGCCAGTATGCATAAATTGTCAGGGTCAGACTTGCTCCAATATTGAAACAAATAAAACAGATGAAAATATTTATGATATTAATGAAGAGACAATTGATGCATCCCTTTTCTTAGAACAGCGAACAGAAATTCTGCAAGAAAATGAAAATGAAGACGAATAAATAATTGTCGAAGTAGAATTAGACAATTATCTAATACGAGTATAATAACATTTAGAAGAAAACAACCCATTCCACTTTGATTATTAGCAATATTACCATTCTTTCAATCAATAGGATACGATCTGATCAAACTTTCTTTATTACAATAGATCGTGGAGTATACCTACTGGGGAAACCACGTTAAAAAAAATGCGCCAAGTACATTACCTCATAGGTGGTGAGATTAAAACCGCGATATCTCACGAATGATGAGTCGTAAGAGAAAAAGTGACTGGATCATTTTGGTAGAGAATTGTATGATCTACAACTTTTGTTTAACCTATTTTCACGATAAAACTTACCGTTTTCGAGAAAAATGAAAAAAACCTTAATTACTCGTATGTACTTTTGACCTTGAATAAAATTTTTTGCAGAAGTAGGATCGAAGGGGATTTTTGACATTTCATTTATATTGATGTATGTAACGTCTCTGCAAATTTTCAGCTCTATGCGAATTTTGGCTAAGTTATGGTTTATCTTTGTCTATTTTGACTGGACTATAATGTCTGCACCAGAAGAAGAATGCGAGAAACAATTACAGCAAACGAGAGACTGTCAGCAACTTTAAGATTTCTCGCAACTGGACAAAGTTTCGAGGAACTAAAGTTTTAATATTTCTAAGAATTTCGAAAAGTTCCAAAAGAAACGTTTTGCTTAAACTTGCCATTTTTTATCTTCCGCTGATATGCATGCAACAAAATTTATTTAAAAAAGAAAATGTTTTCGAACAACGCCACAAACGGCGAACATGCTCGCGAACAAATCCACAAATTTGGCAATTTTTCATAAACATTGGATCGGTTCGTCAAGAGCACCACAAACGTCGAACAAGACCATGAACACGAACAGATCGCACGAACATGTTCGTCGTGTATGGCCAGCTTTACTGAGAGAAAAAAAAAAACATTTTCAAGTCTAATTGCCTTTGAAAATCAATAGTAAATAACAGGAAAGATGCTAGGGATAAGCGTACAGTCGAATCGTTTTTGTGCATGTGGTTCTACATAAGGAATTTGTTTGACTGCCTTTACTTATGAAATGTATTGTTTTGTTTTTTATGTAAGTTTGTGGCTTTGTGGCGATTGCAAAAGAGTTTCCCTACTCTTAGTGGGATAGAGACTAAACAAAATTAAAAAGAGAGAAACATAGTGACGACACTTTTTTTATGTACACGACAACTGTTGCTTTTGTGAATCGTCGAATTCCGGCGACGGGAGAGCCTAGTATACCTATAAAAATAAAAGTGAAATCGAATTGTGCATACTCGCAAAAGTGCAAAAGCAAATCACGTTATTATACGTAAAACGAAAGTTCAATTTAACATATACATATATACATCACCCCAGATCAACTGTACCATGTCGGCGGCTCTAGTAATAACAGTATCACCAGAACAGCAAGATAACAAGACCAAGTAGAACATCAGATAGCTTAACCCTTTGTATCTCAACATCGTAAAAATTTCAAAAATCTAATCATATTGATAGCTTTCCGCATATATTTTTTAATATTAAAGAATTCTTATTTTTAAATTAAAAATTAATGAAAAAAGGGTTTGTGACATTTGTGTCACATTATGTTACAAGGTACTCGTATGTACACATCTCTATGATGTATGGAATTCCTTGAAGCAATTATTTTGCTTATTGTAACATAATGCCACGCCACATTTGAGACATACTGTTTGGGAGACGCCCTTGCAGTTTGGACGCTTGCAGCGAATCCTTTTTTCAGACCATACTGGCCAATGTCCAGTTTGATCCTGTCTCATAGCAGCTGAAGGAGTATATTGAACTAGACCTTTATGTTGTTTTGCACGAATTTCCGATTCGATATTTGTTCGACGTTTTAAGTTTGATTTATTACCCAACTTACATAGCACCATTGCGACCTCGAGCCGAAAATCGGCCGACAAAAGTTGTTTGTCCTGCATGTTCTTTGCTTTACGAACTCTCTTGTATAACAGCCAGGCATTAGACATTGCAAGATCCAAGAAATGATAAAACATACGGATTTGCCATCGTTTGCTTCGTAACAATATTTTATGCCTAGCCATGATACTATCAATTAAATCCACCCCACCCATATGGCGATTGTATTTGCCAACTATTTGAGGTCTTTCTATTTTTTATTTGCCTTATCATACCGTCGGACGTGTACTTTCGGTAGCTCTCCAACAAAACTGGAAGCAAGAGTGACAATTTTATTATCTTTCCACGCGACAGTGGATACCTCTGTTCCTTCCACATTGCCGATGTATTCCACAGAGAATCCGCGTTCTTTTTTAGAAAGCTCTTTGTTCGTTGGTGATTTGCAGTCGGATATTCGGTTTCTTCTTATTGTTCCAAGACTATGAATACCTTGTTTGGCAAGAAAATCAATAAGTAATAAAGCGGTGAAATAATTGTCAAAGTATATTCTATAATTTTGGTTCCATGGAATGTCTCGTGACAGTCTAACAACAACGTTAGATGCAGCACCTTAATCTGGCTCCCCAGATTCAATACAATTTTCAGCTGCAGTTTCCACCTCAAATTTATATGCAAATCCGCTTACACCACTTAGAACGTAGAATTTATATCCCCATCTCTTTGGTTTTTTGGGATTATACCTTTTCAAGCTATGGCTTCCTTTAGTAAAGCAAATTTGCTCATCTACGCACAGATATTTTTCCAGGGAAATACTGTTGCATGTCTCATTGAGTTTTTGGTATATTGGTCTGAGCTTGAAAAGTTTGTCTATATCAGAGTGCTCGTGAGAAGTATTTTGAGAATTATCATTAAAGTGAATATATTGTCTTATCTTCTAAAATATATTCGCTGATATAGTTTCCTTTACCAAGGGTGTTCCTATGCAGCTATTTCAGTGTTTTGTTACTCTTGGAAGCTGCACCAATGACAAAATGAAAACTACTCCTATAAATTGTTGCATCTGTTTTTGTCACACGAAAAGTCGTCTTACTGGGCTCTTTTTGAACTATGTAGAGATTTGTTTGTTCAGTTATGTAGTCAATTAATTCCATGGGAAATATTTTAAGGAAAAATGTAATCGGAGTTTCTAAGTGAAAAACGTCCGAGCCCAAGGTCTCATCACCCATAAAATGAAGATGGTGCTCGTTCAAATCAAGATTTGTCTTCTTCCAGCGTACACTCAATTTTATTTTACTTTGACGATGTCCTGATGTGTTTGGTTGCAAAATTTTCGTAGAAGGGCGGGGAGGTTCTACAATAGTCTCGCCAAGTTTATCTGATCTATCGATGCCTATCTCATCTTCCTCACTGTCAGATTGAAAATCGTGATTTTCACCATCCGGGGGCTCAAAAGCGGGACCGAGAATACTGTCGTCATCACCCTCAAAGCCGTATTCAATTCACGTAGCAGTTAAAAGCAAAAGACCATCCGCTTTGTTATGGCTTTTCAATTTGGGCCTTACTGCAGCTAAGCGCTAGTACCGAGTTCTTGTTGGCTGAGGTTAAAGCCAAGAAGTTAAACGATATTTGATTTAAAAGCACGATGGCACACCATGCCACAGAGCTCCTCAAACAATCAATCTTATGCGCGCTTAGTTTGTAACCGTTTTAATAGCCACTTGCATTTGTGATGTTAATTGGCCGCCTCGAAGCAACGGAAACGAAACGATACAGGCACTTAAAGCGATAGCTCTATCCTATTTGTGAGATAGACCAAAAAATAAGTCAGCAAGGTTTTCGAAAATAGAGTTGGCAAGATGCGCTACAGGAAAAACCAGCTAAGGCAAGCAAATAAATAAAATTGTATTTAGCAACTAATGAAGATATTTGTTCTTTAGCATGCACGAGGAATGCATAACACTCGCAAAGTCCCATCTGGGGACTATATCGAAATACCATCACGTCGGCAAAGAAACATGGTGGTGGAATGACGAAACCAAACGAGCTGTGGTCGACAAGAAGAGTGCATTCCAAGCGTGGACAAAATGCGATCGGAGCGACGATATCGAAAAAGCTCGACTGGCTCTTGAATACGAGCGTCTTAAAAAGATCGCAAAGAAAGTCCTGGCTCGAACTCGAGCGGCAGCAGCGGAAAATCTGTACCAGGAGTTGGAACAAATATCCTCACGATCGGCAGATAGAAGACAAGCTATCCAAGAAGTTTAAACGTCGTTCAATACAAAAATGCCAAATATTTTTAATATAACCTCGCCGAAATGCATCAAAAATGCAGACTATCGTTTACTAACAAATGAAAAGGGAATTTGTGACCGGTGGCTTGAATGCTGCAAGGAGTTGCTTAACAAACAGTTTCCACGTGATATCGTGCCGACAGCTGGTCTATTCGAGGAGGAAGTTTCGGACTTTTCAATCGAAGAAATAAGTATAGCAATTGGAAAAATGAAGCGGGGGAAAGCGGCGGGACCAGACAGCATTCCATCAGAGTTTTGGTCGAAGATGGAGGGGATCGGCAGCGTTTGGCTATCGAAACTTTTAAATAAATTAAAATGTGGACAACCTATGCCGAATCAATGGAGAAGTAGCTTCTTAGTTTCATTTTACAAAGGAAAAGGCGACACTCGAGAATGCAACAACTACCCTTCAATCAACCTGATGTCACACACGATGAAATACGTCGAAAGAGTCTTAAACGAACGTCTTCGGCAAATAATAAAACGCGATAATAGCCAGTGTGGATTTGTTGAAGGAAGATCGACGGTGGGCGCTATCCAAAGTCTACGAATAATAATGGAAAAGCACCGAGATTCGTCTAAGGATTTACACATGGTATTTATCGACCTCGAGAAAGCATTCGATCGAGTGCCCAGGGATCTCATATGGGCCGCGCTGAGGTCTCAAAAGGTACCGGAAACGTTTGTTAGAATAATACATGACATGTACGGAAACGTGAAAACTGCGGTTAAAAGCTCTGCCGGACTAACGAGAGAATTTCCAGTTAATGTCGGAGTGCATCAAGGAAGCGTACTTAGCCCTTTCCTCTTTAACGTAGTATTCGACTATCTTTTAAAAGACTGCATGCGCGAAGTAAATATAACGCCAATTCTGTTCGCTGACGACGCAGTTATACTTAGCGATAACGTCGAAGATTTACAGAACGCCTTAGATTCATGGAGAAATGCGCTAGAGAGAAACGGGTTTAAAATAAGTCGTTCAAAGACGGATCATTTGACGTGCCCATTTGCGCATCCGTTGCGACCTGTTCCGGATATAATGTTAGAGGGAATAGTTCTCCCGAAAAGCACTATCTTTAAGTACTTAGGATCATTCGTTAACATGGAAGCGAAATGTGACGACGACGTAAACCACAGAGTGAGTGTGGGATGGATGAAATGGCGGGAAAATTCGGGAATCTTTTGCGACCGAAAATTTCCACTTAAATTGAAAGGGAAACTCAACACCACGGTTGTTAGACCAGCTCTTATATACGGTTCACAGTGCTGGACAATGTACGAAGCGTTTAAAAACAAAATGACGGCAGCGGAAATGAAAATGTTGAGGATGTCTAGTGGAGTCACTAAACGCGATTGTATTAGGTCTACGCGTATAAGAGGAAGTCTACATATAAAGAATTCGGTAACCGAACGGCTTGAGGCGAATAGAATAAGCTGGTATTGCCACGTTCAAAGAAGATCTGCGGAAAATCCGGTTAAAAAAGCACTATCAACTACGGTCACTCCAACTGTAAGAAAACGAGGTTGGAAAAAGAATTCCTGGATCTCTCAGATGGCAAATGCGCAACAACGCTTGGAGCTTACCACTGAAGCGATTCAGGACCGAGCATTATGCAGACGCGTTCTGCGGTCTGCGGCATTAGCCAACCCCATAAGCGGAGCAGCAGCGATGCAGTAAAAATGGGAAACTCGTTACGCATAAGTTCGTATAACGAGGAAAGGGTTAATAAAAGGGTAAGAAGAAGAAGAAGATATTTGTTCTTTTTAATTTTCTTTATTTAATGTTATTTTTAAAAAGAAACTTGTTTTTGAACCACCGTGTATAGGCTCTCCAATGAATAACGATCAGCTGTATCAGATGGAGATATTGTAAATCTTCAAAGGTGACAACACAAAAAGCAGTAAGCATGGTAGAAAGTAACAAAATAAACAACTTGGACAAATAAGGTCGTTGAAAGTGTGCTGTTGCTGAACTTAAAAACCTTGATATGTGCAACGATTAGCCCAATGCAGAGACCTGTTGGTTGGGGCCCAGAGCCACACCGACATGTACCACTTCCAAAGTGAAATACAGGGAATCCTGAAATAATAACATGTTTCCTACAAAAGCCAGCCTCCTTACTCTTTAAGTGATGACACTTCACAATTGCTGTCTTAACCTAGCATATGTAAAGCTTAGCAAAGATTCTCAATGAGCCAGGACACGTTTCGATATACATAGATTTAACTACAAAGGGTTCTTAACAGGTGCATTAGTTTCTTAATATTACAGCCCTTGTGTACTGCACATAAAATCACAAATCTCACAGAAGTAGTACTCACATTCATACATACGAGTACTCGTATGTACCAATGTTATAGGAATGACCTGCATACTATTTATGTATGTGGAAAATCCCTAAAGTTGTTCACTATGAACACCTGACAAAGACATTCTGCCCCAATTTTATCTACCCAAAGCATCAGGATTTCTATCGGCAGTTGGGCAATTCAAATTTTGAAGGGCTACACATCCAGTCCAATACCAAACACCTAGTCTCTAAATTATTACCCGTTGATACGGGGGGTGGACTCGCACCTACATTCTCGAAGTGGTTAAAAGTAAATCATGCCTCATACAGGGCACGACTACCAAGTGCGGCAAACTCATGCACAAACACATGGGCACACTTGCTGGGAATAATTTTACATGCATTTCAAGGCAGAACAGAATTTCATGTAGGACGCCTGGCATTTCGTATGAAATTTTAATATGCGGCAACTGCAATACCGGGCGACCGTTTGGTGGAACCCTGCAGTGGTCTTCTAACTCATCGTACTCACTACTCATCATTCACCACTCACTACTCACAGCCCTCAGGACTCGATTCGCAGGCTTTGGTTTTGTACGTCGAAGACGCTTCTGTAAATTGCAACGATTGCATACAAAATAGGAGGCGTGGTATGAGTGCATACATACGAGTACACAGTAAACTGTTAAGGTTGCATATGGTAGAATTTTACTCCACAGAGGCAGAGAAGTGGAGAAGCTTAGCTAAGCGTTACCAACTACATTTGTAATGGCGATGAATGTATGTCGTTTGAATTATTTTGCATAATAAGCAGGTGCAGGACAGGACCCCAACCGTATTATATAGTATTAGAACAGTCGAGGGAGGAAAAAGAGGATTTTTATGATCTAACGTAGAGTTATGTTTTCTGTAAGACTGAAGTCGGTTCATGGAAATGAATGAATTCCAGACCAGAATTGTGGGGGTTGGCAGTTAATTTTAAAGTTTGTGAAGAAGTACAACTCTTACGAATGCAAAGTAATGGTTGTATTTTTTGGATTCCCGATTAGGTTGGAATGGGTATGTAGAACGTTCAACATATTCAGATGAACGCAACTTTTGTGATTAACAACATTCAATAAACTAACAATGAAAGAAAGTCGTAATGCGAAATTTCAAGTAGTCACTCATAAACGGAAATAATTTGAATATACTTCGATGACGAGGGCTTACAGTATCAACACCTATTAGATCAATGCCGAGTCGCAGCAGCTTTGCTAGGTCTGGAACTTATAGAGATACTCCATAGTATCATCATTACTTTGACATCAAGCCTAACAAGATTTTGTAACACTTATGCTAAGATCACTAAGGTACTTAGCCAAAGTGATGTTCATTGATACGATGCCAGTGAACAGCCTAGATCCTTTCTTTTTGAGGGACAGTAGGAATGACGTCGATCTCTTAGAGAATGAAAACGATTGTGAGACGAGACTCAAACAAGACCTTGCGAATATAGTTCTTCGTTTGCGTGAGAAAAAGCTTGTATTCTCTATCTAATCTGAAACAGAGGATGGTCGACCTGAAGGTTCATCAAAAGTCCAGTGTATGATTTACTGATTCAATATCAAAGGAAAGGAAATTCAGCAGTGGGTCTTAAGGCGCTCTTACTTGAGAAGGCCCTCATGCAGCCACGACAGCCTTTTTAGTGTCTGGTAAAAGCAGGCGTGAATGGTTCTGCAGAAAGCCTATTCCTCCGGACAATAAATACAATATATTGGCACACTTGGTTGGAAGAAAGAATGCCCGACTACTGGACTATCAGCTCCATATGCCCCGTATACAAAAAAGGTGTTCTTATGTTTTGCAAGAACTATCGAGCATATCCCTGTGTGTACTGTGTGAATGTCGCAAACCGTTCTGCAACACACTAATCGACGCGCACCAGTGTGGCTTCTACCCCGGCAGATCGATTTTAGACCAAATTTTCACACTGAGGCAAATCCTGGAAACGATCAAGGAATATCAGGTCGAGACTCACTACATATTTATCGACTTTAAAGCTGCATATGATAGTATTCAACGTCAGGAACTCAAATCTGATTCAGATGTGTCGCGTGACGCTAGAAAACACGCGCTGGAATATGAAATTTGGAGGTAGCTCCTCCGAACTATTTCAGACGTTTACTGGACTACGGCAAGGAGATGCACTATCAAGTGACTTCTCCAATCTTGTTCTGGAGTAGAAAGTGCGCAGGGTAGGTGTCACCACGGAAGGCACTATCTTAAACAGGTCCTTTCAGCTGGAATATGCGGACGATATTGACATCATTAGCCGCCCCCAGCATGCCGTGATTGAAGCTTTCACGGCGATGGTAGAATAGGCGAAATTTGTTGGCCTTGAAGTAAACGAGCGTAAGACTAAGTATATGCTACCAAGAAACAAAACATCATCTGTCCACCGCCTAGTACAAAACGTTACTATTGATAGCAAAAATTTCGAAGTAGTTAAGGAGTTCACTTGCCTCGGAATTAAGGTGAACTCTACCAATGCCCCGAAGAATTACCCTAGGAAACCGGTACTACTTCGGTATGGCAAAACTATTGAGTTCGAAACTACTAACTCGAAGGACGAAAAGTTTGTTTTACAAAACCCTTAATCTACTAGTTTTGCAGTTTGGCCCCGAGTGCTTAGCGGATTTTTGATCTTGTGTGGAAGGAGGGCGATTGGAGTAGAAGATACAAGTGCGAACTCTATGAGCTCTATCAAGGCGTGAATGTAGTCCACGTCCACATCGAGTGAATGTTCAACAATGTTCCAGCTAAGAAGATCTTCAATTCCCGGCCCCCAGGCTCGGGACGACAAGGGAGGAAGAGCCTACATTTTAAAGACCATCGCGGATACTAGATCGCTTGATCTGGATAACTGAAAGAAGCGTACCCGGGATGGCAGAGGATATAAGCCTGCAGTGTCTCAGGGGGAGACTCTTTATGGGTCGGAAGCTCGTTAAGTAGAGCATCGTGGGCTGAAAGGTCTGTCGTCGGCGGCAGGCCCATGTCATGTCTGTTGGTAACTTTCGTTAAAGCGCCTTATTCGACATGATATGCAGAGCACAATTAAATTTATTATCCAGAATGACATCCTATTGCTTACATCGTTGGAATACCGAATGGTAACGCTTTTGACGAGAGAATTTCCAGTTAATGTCGGAGTGCATCAAGGAAGCGTACTTAGCCCTTTCCTCTTTAACGTAGTCTTCGACCATCTTTTAAAAGACTGCATGCGCGAAGCAAATGTAACCCCAATTCTCTTCACTGACGACGCAGTTATACTTAGAGATAACGTCGAAGATTTACAGAACGCCTTAGATTCATGGAGAAATCCGCTAGAGAGAAACGGGTTTAAAAGAAGTCGTTCAAAGACGGAGCAATTGACGTGCCCATTTGCGCATCCGTTGCGACCTGTTCCGGATATAATGTTAGACGGAATAGTTCTTCCGAAAAGCACTATCTTTAAGTACTTAGGATCAATCGACGTAAACCACAGAGTGAGTGTGGGATGGATGAAATGGCGGGAAAATTCGGGAATCTTTTGCGATCGAAAATGTCCACTTGAATTGAAGGGGAAACTCTACACCACAGTTGTTAGAACAGCTCTTATGTACGGTTCACAGTGCTGGACAATGTACGAAGCGTTTAAAAACAAAATGACGGCAGCGGAAATGAAAATGTTAACTATGTCTAGTGGAGTGACTAAACGCGATTGCATTAGATCTACGCGTATAAGAGGAAGTCTACATATAAAGAATTCGTTAACCGAACAGCTTGAGGCGAATAGAATAAGCTGGTATTGCCACGTTCAAAGAAGATCTGCGGAAAATCCGGTTAAAAAAGCACTATCAACTACGGTCACTCCAACTGTAAGAAAACGAGGTCGGAAAAAGAATTCATGGATTACTCAGATGGCAAATGTGCGACAACGCATGGGGCTTACCACTGAGCGATCCAGGACCGAGCATTATGTAGACGCGTACTGCGGTCTGCGACATTAGCCAACCCCATAAGCGGAGCAGCAGCGATGCAGTAAAAATAGGAAACTCGTTACGCATAAGTTCGTATAACAAGGAAAGGACTAATAAAAGGATAAAAGAAGAAGAAGAACGCCTTTGAGTCTTCATTAGCCAGATCTCAACTTCAGTTTTGATAGGATTGAGTGAAAGCGCATTTCTAGTGCATTAATCGTCGATCACATCTAGAACCCTCTACACCTGAGAGCCAAGAGTCGCAATGATAACATAGTTATAACAGCTGCAACAGCTCCTGAATGTTGATGTTAGAACTAATGAGAGTGTCAAATAGTAGTCAATTAATATGCACCATATCAGTGGTAGCAACCAGGATGCTGTCTTGGGGGCAGTTATTAATTACCCCTTCCATCTCATAGTGCAGTAGTCACCATACTATTCCTCAGAATTGCTCTTATCCGTAGAGGACTGATACATCTATACCATGTTGTCTGCACAAGTGACAAATGCCGTCAAAATTTGCGTTGCCGAAAGAACCTTCATTGTCGATGAGAATGTACCTTCTGTTAGTACAAATCTGTGGTGCAGTCTCACAGGATCTTATACTCAGAAAAGTAGTTTTGTTAAGAAGGCGCTGGATCATTCTTAGTCAGAACTGTACCAAGAAATAAGAACCTATCAACCTAACAGTGAATGTGTAGTGATCTTTTCAGATTTGGATAAGAACTATCTACTAGGTGGTGTGAAAAGTAACCTCGTTGGGAATGAAAAAAAAGTTAGTTTAAATGTTTTTTTTATTTTATTCAATATAGTCCCCTTTTAGCTTGATACACTTATTCCAGCGATTTTCCAACTTCTTGATCTCGTCCGAAAAGTAATTTTCCGGAAGGTCTGCAAAATACTCCTCCGCGGCGTCGATGATTTCCTCGCGTGAGCTGAATTTTTTATTGATAAGCCATCTTCTGAGGTTTGGGAAGAGATAATAGTCCGAGGGAGCCAAATCGGGTGAATACGGTGGATGCGACTGCAATTGGAGCCGTAAGTCATTGATTTAAGCCGTGGTTACGATGCTCTTACGCGCCGGCGCATTATCTTGCAAAAACAACATTTTTTTTCGCTTCATGTGAGGCCGTTTTGCAGCGATTTCGGCCTTCAATCGCTCCAGTAATGCACAGTAATACTCGCTGTTGATGGTTTTTCCTTTTTCGATGCAGTCCACGAAGAGTATGCCATGACAATCCCAGAAAACCGACGCCATAACCTTTCCGACCCATTGAGCCTCGGAGCACTCGTGCCGGCTTCAGTCCATTGCCGGGCACTCATTCCGTTCTCTGGTGTGTAATAGTGGATCCAGGTTTCATCAACAGTTACCAATCGACGCCAAAAGTCCGCCCGATTCCGCATCAGCAAGTCCAAACACTCTCTCGAAGTGCTCTCGCGTTCGTGTTTTTGGTCAGAAATGAGCATGCGCAGCACCCAGCGGCCGGATAACTTTTTCATATGCAGAATATTGCCCAAAATATGGCGTGTGCGGTCAGTACTAATCTTTGTGGTATCTGCGAGCTCACGCATCTTCACTTTCAGGTCAGCCAACACCATTTCATGTATTTTTTTGACATTGTCCTCTGTAACCGCATCGGAGGACTTGTCGCTGCGGACGTGATCGGTAGTGGAGTTGCGGCCGCCACGAAACTCTTGAAACCAATATTTGACGGTGTAATCTGACGGAGCATAAGCCCCACAATATTTATCCAATTTTTCTTTTATTTCCTTTGCCGTTTTGCCTCTCAAAAAATAATGTTTTATGAGAGAACAAAAATCGTTTTTGTCCATACTCAGCATGATGCCAAACACGTCAACAACAATCAGCTGTCGAAACAAAACTAAAGACAGTATCGCACTGAAATTTGGCATGTCTGCCTAAATATGAACGGACTTCAAGGCACCATAACCTCTTTTTGCAGTAGCAGCGCATTCTGGCGGTCAAAGAGGTTACTTTTCTCCCCACCTAGTACTTACCAACTTGTCAGTGCCAAGCCAGCAGTCTAGCTACGAGTAGTAGATACATAATCCCAACATTGCGACTTGAACTGCGAACTGCGAATTTACTGCAATAACCGATGACCGATACCAGCTACAGCATGCTGAGTTACACGGCCCTCTTGCAGCTTCGCTGATACAAGCTGATCTGAATAGCTTCATCTTCTATTTTTTGCACTCTGGACTTAATCTAACACTTTCTGAATTACTAGTTAAAGCGTGTCCAGTTGCTTTTTTTGAAATACTCCTATGCAATTAGCCGATACCTCGCTTCTGATTCAAAAGCAATGTACCTTTGGTTTGACATTATAGCCTCTGATAGTCTGTTCGTTACCTTTTACTGCTTGTATATGACCTTGATCTGACCGTTGAAGCTGTAGAAGTTGTTTTGTTGATTTGAAAGAATGGCTTGAGAAAAAGTTTTCAGCTTGCTTGTTACATTCAGTTTCCGTCCAGATTTTAGCCAGTTAGCTATACAGCTTTTATGGAGATAACTGGTAGTCCGCAGAATGGTCGGGTTAGGGCCAAAACTTTTCTGTCCAATTCTTCTCTGTTTTTTAATTGCATCCAAAATGCAATCACAGACAGTTTTTCAGGTTATCTCAAAAGAGTTGATAACAAGAATCGCCGCTTAGCTGTCACAGAAAATATAAATGAACAGGTTTTCATCCGTAAATGTATGTTATTCTTCACACTTTGTCATTTGCCCCTGTAATTTCATACAATCTTTTACCATGACAACAATTTGACGACTTTGAACTCCAGTGAAATATAAAAATCTCTGCTTGGCTTTGGTTAGTTTGATCAACCGTGATTTAATTGGAAGGAATGAGACCAAACATTTCTCTTTTGACTCCGTATTTGAGTGTTCGTTTTCGGTTCATTTCTGGACCCACAACTATGAGGCCTCTACCAACTCCGGGGTGGACTTGGGCCTCAAAAAACTATCCTCACTAGGCTGTTCGATCGTCATGCTCTGTTTTCTTCCTGAGAAGCGGGTGTCCGTCTTTCCTCTTCTGCTTATAGAGCTCGTTAATAGTAGTCCTTTTTTGCAGCATTCGTCATCAAACCAGGGATTTCGTTGTGGTGCTCGAGTGAAATCCAAAACATCAGAAACGGCATCTTTGATGGCTTTTTGACAGTGATGCGACTAATTTCTGATACTTGATGCTGGAGGCAGTGAACTTCTTGTATGCCTTTCAAATTCCTCACAGCATTAGCTTACCTTTGCGCTGTTCGGGATATCAGCAACAAGTTAATAGTCCGAGCCGATGATGGCTCCTCGAAAGGTTCAGACTAGTAAAATAGCAGGTTCCATATTATTGGAGGAGTGTCTTAAGTCGATCGCAATTTGGTTATGAATATGGAGATGTGAGAACCACGCCCTAGCTACGACAATGTTACGCGCCTGCCGCAAAGTCGATTAGCCTAAGTCCTTATTCGGAGGCAATCTGGGACCTCAGCTAGTTTTTTTTGGCTGCAAGTGGTCTATTAAAACAAAACAAAAAAACACTATGGCGCTGGCAGCCCGGTATGGGCCATAGCCTAGCTTCTTGGCACTCATTTGATTTGCGGCCCGGGTCAACCCCGGACAGATTTATTAATGCTTATTACAAGCTAATTTTTACAAGTAGAACCATCAATTTTCACCTAAAACTAAAGATAAAAACTAAAGGGTGGGAGCGGTTAAAAAAAGTTAGGATGTGAGGCATAGGTGGAAATAAGAGTGTTTTAAAGAGAGAGTTTGGTGAGATGGTAGTCGAAGATAGGCAGAATATCGTTAACTTCACGAAGCATTCTAGACATTGGCCCCAAGTGTCCGTAATTCGTTCGGTGAAGATTTAGCCGGAAAAGTGGCACAGACCTAAGATTGCGAGGGTTGGTATTAAAAGAAATAAGTCGAAGTAAGGAAGGACAATCGATATTACCAACAAAAATTTGATGAATAAAGTGAATGTCGGCAATTTTTCGACGTATAGAAAGGGGTTGTAAATTTATAAGTTTCAGCCGATCAGTATAAGGTGGTAAGTTTTGGCTATCATCCCAGGGAAGACCACGTAAAGCGAATCGTAAAAACCTGCGTTGAACAGCTTCTATCCGGAGAATGTGTGTTCTGTAGTAGGGTGACCACACCTGGCTTGCATATTCAAGAAGAGGCCTAACAAAGGTTATGTAAAGAGATTTAGTAACATAAGGATTGGAAAACTCCTTAGTCCAGCGCTTGATGAAGCCAAGGGCAGAGTTGGCTTTCTTTATATTATCAATGTGAGAACGGAAATTGAGTTCCTTATCACAGATAACACCTTAATCCCTCAACTCATTCACTAAGGGAACAGGAAGATTAAAGATTAGATAGCAGCGAGGTGAAGTCGGGGGCCGCTTACGGGAATACGTTATAGCCTGACACTTATTGACGTTAAGCTCAAGAAAATTCTTCTGACACCAAGTACAAAATCTGTCAAGATCTTCCTGCAGTGGTAGGCTGTCTGAGGAAGAAGATTTATATCAAAAGATTTTCATATCGTCTGCGTAAACAGATATGTATGATTTTTTTATGATGCAATCAACATCATTAATGGCCAGAATGAATAGTAAGGGGCCAAGGTGGCTGCCTTGAGGGACACCAGAGGGGGCTTTAATTGGGTCAGAAATCATGGACCTGAATAAAACATAGTACTGTCTTTCATTTAAATATGATCGAACCCATGTTATAAAGTTTATTTTGAAACCAAGAGCTTTTAATTTCAGAAGGATTATATCATGTGAAATCCTATCAAAGGCTTTGCTGAAATCGGTGGCAATCACATCAACTTCATTTCCAGATTCTAGTGCACATAAAGTGCTTGATACGAATTCCGTTAAGTTGGTAGTCGTAGATCTACCTTTGAGAAATCCGTGCTGGTTTTGGGAAACAATAGGTTTACAATGAAAAAGCATCGTGTCATAAATAATGCTCTCGAAAAGCTTAGGTATGCAGGACAGCTTAGCAATTGGTCGATAGTTGGAAATATCATCTTTTCGGCCTTTTTTATGTAGGGGAATAATAAATGACCTTTTCCTGGTCGAGGGAAATAATCCCTGGGTAATAGAAAGCTGAAAGAGAGCTGTAAGAGGTTGGGCTAGGTGCATTTCACATTTCTTTAAAAATATAGGGGGAAGAATAATCATCTTTGAGGTTTATTATTTTTTCTTTGACTTGCTCTAAAGTTATAGACACAGATTCTAAAGTTGTTTGTGGACAGCAGTTTAAGTAGGAAAAGTAAGAGTGGTCTGGCTCTTTGGAATGGGTGGCGAACGCTTGGCTAAAAAAAATTGCGAAGAGATTTGCTATAATTTGGGGATCGCCCGATGACTTATCTAGAAAATTCAGAGATGCTTGGGGTCGGAAATGAGTGTGCGGTCCATTTGGTTCAAATAGTTGTCATATAGAGTTTGACAAAGTACAGAGAAATTTATTTGGGCAGACTGGTAGTAAAAGAAATCGATGTCGGAACGCGATATTAAGTAAGTACGCCAGAGCTTATTTCTCTTATTACGAATAGATCGAAACTCTTTATTATACCAGGGTGGCGATGATGAGGAATTCTTTTTGAGTAAAAAAGGTACGGATCGGGAGAGACATTTGAAAATTTCGGTATAGAAGGATGCGAGAGCATCGTTAACCGTGAGGTTGGGATTATCGTAAATAAAGTCAAAATTGGGCATACTGAGAAGGTTATTCAGTTCGGCATAGTTAGCCCTATGAAAATTAAAACTGTAAGAATACTCATACGAAGCGCGGTTAAGACCATTGTCATACGCCAATGTAAGAGAAAGGGGAGGATGGTAACTATCCAACTTAGAAAGAAGATGTCTGCTTTCTAAAACGATGCGGTTATCTGTATCAGTGGCGAAGACTAGGTCGAGTTGTCTGCCAATGTTTTTGGTAACACCACTTAATTGATACAGACCAGAGTCAGTAAGGCAGTCGATGAAAAGGTTTTCTTTATCAGAGGTGGGATTTGTTGCAGTAAAGTAGGACTGGTCAGTCTGAGCCCATACAAGCTTAGGTAGATTAAAATCACCCAAAAAAATAACTACGTCGCTGGGATCAGCAGCATCAAAAATGCTGTCGATTGCATCAACAGCTAGCTGGTAACCTTGAATTGGTTGAGAGGGGCGAATATAGCAAATAGGAATTCTAGCGCAAACAAATTCAAAGAATGCGGTGGACGATTTTTGAAAGACTCGAGACGAGAGTGTATAGCTAGAAGTACCCCACGGCCATACAAATTTTCCTCCTTATCTAGATCGTCGCCACGGTGTAAATCAAAGTCTTGGGAAAATAATTCATTATCCTTAATATCAGGGGTGAGATTGGTTTCTGTGAGTGCAAAAATTTCGTAGGGCAGAATCTGCGAATTAAGATATACGAGGGCGGGTCAATAAGTCCGTGACTTTTTGAATTTCTGACCTCTTTACTGAAACAGCAATACTGCTCCTGTCAACAGGCATCTGTCAGTTGACTCCTGTCAAAATTTAAACTTGCTGCGTCAGTTAGTTTGTGTTTGACAGCTATTTTTATCAGACTACTCACTAATTTGAGGAGAAAATGGAGAAAAGTGAATTTCGTGTGCTTATTAAGCATTATTTCTTGCGAAAAAAAACCATTACCGAGACCAAGGCTAAGCTTGATAAATACTATGGGGACTCTGCACCATCGATTTCAATGGTAAAAAAGTGGTTTACTAAATTTCGTTGTGGCCGTACAAGCACTGAAGATGCGGAACGTCCTGGACGCCCAGTTGAGGTCTCTACACCCGAAACAATCGAAAAAATTCACGATATGGTGTTGGCCGACCGAAGATTGAAAGTGCGAGAGATTGTGGAAGCCGTAGGGATCTCGCATGGCTCAGTGGTTTCAATTTTGAATGATCACTTGGGCATGAGAAAGCTTTCCGCAAGATGGGTGCCGCGTTTGCTCACAGTCGACCACAAACACATGTGCAGTTGCCATGGCAAAAATCCATGAATTGGGCTATGAATTGCTCCCTCATCCACCCTATTCTCCAGATTTGGCTCCGAGCGACTACTTCTTGTTCCTAAACCTGAAGAAATGGCTTGATGGAAAATGATTTGACTCCAATGATGAAGTCATCTCGCAAACAAAGGCCTATTTTGAGGACCTCGACAAATCATTTTTTTTGGAAGGGATAAAAAAATTGGAGAAGCGTTGGACAAAGTGTATAGAGTTCAAGGGAGACTACGTTGAAAAATAAAATTATTTTTTTATCAAAAAATCTGTGTTTTAATCCAAAAGTCACGGACTTATTGACCCGCCCTCGTATAGCAGAGATCTTAGTTCGTAATCCTCTTACATTTTGATAATACAGGGACAGATATTTGGGAGGCTTCGGCAAAGAATTGAGTAGTGGGTTAGGAGCGATGGTAGTTTTTGAAACTAGACCGTGTTCTCTGGAGGTGTAGTATGCGTTTGGAGCTTACGTGAGACGCAAAAGAGGAGAGATCATTAACCACATCATCAGGAGTCATATCTAATTGCTCATGAAAACGTATAAAAAGTTGCCGCAGTTCATTGTGATTAGTGGGAAGGCCTTCTTGCAGAATGGAAACCATTACATTGGTTTTCGTTATACCGTCTATAGAGACAGAGTCTGGCTTATCATGAAGATGTGCGAGATATAAACGAACATTATCGTATAGTCTGCGGTCTCGTAGTCTCGAGAGTCGGTAGAGCCTGGGATTTTACTGGAAGCTATCCGGATGTGATCAGCAATTTCGTTTAAAAGCGCGCGTGATTCGGTTATCTCGTTGCTTAAATCACTCATTTGGCATATGATGTTTAAGAGCAACTGATCATTATTTGGAGGAGAGGGAACGCTCTTTCGCGACGTACTTTGGAGATGTAAGTCGAGGGAAGACCGTAGAGAACTTAAAGAGTCTGTTATTGTGGGGATGTACGATTTAATTATAGATTTAACACTATGGGATATACAGTTTTTTAAGTCTTCACTTATTTCGTGTTTATGGTTTCGTTTAATTAAATCACTATTTTGATCCAACTGCATAGATAAGTTTCTAAATTGACTCTTATTATAGCTAGCAGATTGTTCGAGGGAAATTGATAAGTCTTCAACTGTTTTTAAAATGTCATCATATTTGGTGAATTGATTTTGAATCGATTTCAATGCATGGTTGTTGTCCGCCGCAAAATTGTTGACCGAATCACTGAGACACTTAATAGCAAGCAAGATGTGGGACGGAGTGATATCCTTGCACTCATCACAATAGAACAAAAAGTTGTTTTTAAAGTCCCTTAAATACGCGATGGATCTCTTACTCAAGCCAATACATAGGGCGTGGAATGACTTGCAACAAAGACCACTGCAGATCACCATAACAGCATTTGGATCATTTGTTAAGGCGCAATTTGCACTTCCACATAATTCAGACATGATGACGATGAAGTTAGGGTAGGTCAGTTGAAAATTTACGTAAGACGCGGTGAATGAGAATTGGGTTAAATTTAATATTATTAGGTTCTTTTACTCAATAAACAAATCGAGTCAGCAAAATACAAAGGGCGTTGAATGAGAATTGGGTTATTAGGCACTTTTACTCAATAAACAACAAAGGCGATGACCGAGAAATAGCTTGTGCGAATTATTGCAAATTAGGCAAGAAAAATAAATGAAAATAAATAAGCGGAGCGAAATTTAAGCACGTCTGAACTTAATGAATGACAAACAAAATATGTGTTGCTCATGTTGTCATTTTTGTCACATCTGAGCGGGGCCTACGGTTTATCGCCGAGTTCGAAGGGCACTCCTTAGAAGCTTTTTCGTAGGCAATTTTACTTTCGGGAGTTTGCCATTGCCTGCCGAAAGGGTAATGGCAATTTGAAAAATTGTTGGTGATCCAGCCAGGAATCGAACCCAGACTGTCTGCGTGATAGACCAATGAGCTAACTATCGCGCCATCGCCATCGCCGATGGTCTATTAAGGGACCTTATATTCCACGTGCATTGCCGCAGTTCGTTGTAGAGGATGTTAAGAGCAGATTCATCCTTTTGTGTGTTTTCCACGGCCGGGCAGTTAACCCCCAACCTGAGGGACCAGTTCTGTTTTGGATATTCCATAAACAGGGGGTTGGTTAGACAGGAGCCACAATAGTAACCCGTTCGGAGATGGTACTGCTGCCGTTGTTCGATTTTTGTCTGTGGATTGGCAATGGTGATAATAAGAGTGGTAAGTTGAGTCCGGATGGACATCGACCAATACCCAATATTTACCACCTGGAGGTGAAAGAAGCACATGAACAGAAACATTAGTCCCACAGGAAATATTCGGACAATAACTTGAGGCTGAATTTGAATATATGTGATTGACCTTATTGACTGGTTATCGTAAATCTGCAGTACTGGCATCAAAAAGTATTTTAGCTACGTCTACACCTCATTTGTATTTATTTTAACGAAAGCAATCAGGAGATGCCTGCTGTCCAACCGATCTCGGCTTTCAGCATCACAGTTGTTTTTGCTATAAATGGTAATGTCTTAAGTACAACAACATCTGCAAGAGCTGGAGGGGATGCCTGTCCCTCTCTCACCGAAATAAGAATCAGAGTTATTTCGGACTATGGCGGGGTGGAGAAACCTAATATAAAGTCCAACGTAGGCAACCATTGATTTGAGGTACATGGAGTAAATCTCTCTTTAAAACTACTTCGCCGTACTTGGAGCAGAGGCTTAAGGAATTTTGTTGTGTCGAGATACTGGAGTAATGCTGGAAGCGACTCTAATAGCTCAGGTGAAACTATTGACACTAGAACCAGACAGCTTAGACGGATAATATTATACAATAATTCCAGGGGATTTTTTAGGAACCTGTCCTTAAGTTGGGGTTAAGTGTGGTTGAATAAAGACTTCCACTACGGATATCGCAAGCAGAATGGAGTAAAGTAAGACCACAATGCATGACGTCGAAAACCTGCAATCATAATAGACAGCCAGAATCATCTAAAGCTGGAACTGAGTTGGATGCAAGATGCATCAGCTCATCAGTAAAATACAATCAGAGGGAGTACGTATGAGGCATATAATCTCATCATCGTTTGTCCAATCTACCGGAAAGGAGATCTAAAACCAATCAAATATTCACACTAAGGTAGATCCTTAGAAAGGTCTGCCAATTTCCGATCAAACCTTATCGCCTACTTTGCCACTTCAAGGTCGCGTAGACTGCGTGCATAGCTATACAATGCCAATTTTGTTTTTGAATTCTCCGATAAACTCGTCAGCCTGTACAGGTTGTGCAAGATGATCTCAAGATCGCTAATGAAATAACCGAGACCTTTAATGTCAAGAAAGGATTTTTGGCATTCACTGTTACGTGAAAAATACAAGAGGCACACTATTTTTCAATATTGCATTCATACGTGAAAGACATTTATGTGATTGGATAAGCCGTAAGCGGCTGAAATGGGTCTGACCGTAAACGAAGAACATGCTGTTATCAGAAAGGGAAGCAACCCTGAAAATCAGACGAAAACCTTCAACCACGAACTCTATGGGCTTTAAAGCGACATTGGTCCAATAAGACGTCTACAGATCCAACGGCAAGATAGCTGCGCCATGTTGAGCGAATCGATATCACATCTCTGACCCAAGAAACGACGATTCAGTAGAAGATGACCGCATTTAAAGTGGTGCACGAAAGAGGAAGGGGACTTAACCAACTTAAAATGCGGCACTCCAGGTAGTTGCCGAGAAATAATGCGAGTCCGAAAAACTCGTTTGAGTCAAAAATCCAAGGGCTTTCCATTTTTCAATAAAAAAAAACACATCAACATCTAAACACACTGGAAGAAAATGCCGCTTGAAGTGAATGTAATCGATTTAAGCCACCAAAACCAGCCAACTTCGATGTATCCACTGTGGTTGTTCGACGACTTCCCATTGACAATGTCTTCAAAGTAATTAACTTTGTGAAACGAAACATCTAAGACTGTATTAATTTACGTTTTTCTAATTTCAGCAAGCAGCTGTCATTCGCACTCATTTTATCATCATTGGATACCATCCCTCACCCTATTTTCGTAATTCAAACGAACCGACCATCTATAGTCGTACTTTGTATTCATAACACAATTTGACCGCATTTACCAAATCCCCATCTTTGTATATTCAAAAGAGCTCTCACACTTGCCGGTTTTACGCCCTAAAGTTGCTGTGACCAAGCTCGCCCTCTGCAAGGCAATTAAAACTTAAGTTAACTGCCATAAGCTCGCAAAGCTAATAACAAGAGTCAAGTTCGCCAAACGAAGATGACCATCTTTTCTTCGCAAACAATCGTGTGGGTGAATTTAACGAACTGAAGATGAACGAAAATAAACCAACTTCCTGTGAGACGAAGTGCATTTAAGCCTTTTACAAAATTTACCACCCTAAGGGAACACCACCAACATTATCAAAACTTGCCCCTCCCCCGCCCCCTTCTGTACACGTATTCCCAGTTTGAAGGAAGAACTTCGCTGGCTAAATAAAAAAAAAAAAAAAGAGTCATTGTCGTTCGGTTGACAAAGTCGAGCAATTAAGAAACTCTGACTTCAATAAATATAAATTTGCGTTATACCAGAGTTTCGGTCTATGGTGGTGGATCTATGGTCAGTTGGCCCCAAACTACCAGCTCTTGGACAGAAAACCCGGCAATCGACAGTCAACAGTCAACAGTCGACGATATGACTAAGAAACAAACCAACTTACCACCTATCACAATAGGGGGTGCCCCTTCCGAAACGGTGCGGTGGCCATTTCTTTTACGCTCTTCTTGAAAGTTGTTCCTTCTTTAGTTTTTCACAACCACAAACAGACGAATTCATCCCCTTCTTCAGCTACGTGCTGAGAATGGGAGTCGACAAGGGAGGAAAATGAGTAGTAGGAGGTGGTCTTAGTCGATGGAGTAGTTAGTGATTTATTAGATCGAATATGAGGGCGGAAAGGGTTTCGTTTGGACTGTTCCAAGATTCAAGATTCCCCGCTTTGTTGCCTGATACAAGGATATTACTTGTTCGAATCGGCAAAAACGCGATGCCAGAACGGGACACAAACCCCTTCCCGACATTGTTACCTTTCGAACTTTTGGCAATTTTCTTGGCGATTTGTTAAACGAATGGATATGTACGCTTCCAGAGTCGGAATTCATAATGGCTGTGGTATGAATTGTGATGTCATTAAGGGTGATTTACAACCAAAGGCCTTTAGATGGAGGCTATGCGATAAATTTCGGCCAAATATTATTTTAACCGTTATGTAATCTATGATAATAGTACACGCACATACAATACAGAACACAAAGAATAAAGAAGCACAATAGTCGTTACGAACATATTATTGTACGGAAGGTTGTTATAAATATTCACTTTCACTAATTGTTAGTGCTTCACTCGGAGCTCCCCAAGGCTATAAAACTAATTTTACGAAAAGGTCAGTACTTAACTGTGTCCACAAAATGGCAGCGATTTGTTTTCGGGGCGGTAGAGACGTAAGCCAGTATTTTCTATTTTCCTGGAAAAGCCTTTGGCATTAAGAGTTTATAGAAAAATTTACTTCTTATATTAGATATCGATTGTTACGAGTACGTATGTGGACATATCTTGCATTCGGTAAGCTCTTGACCATCTTTCGTGGGTATTGTTATACCACCTGCAGAAACTGGACGTAGAAGGGTTCAAATCAAGAGCAAGTGGTCTACATCAGATAGCCTTAAGGCAATGCATGTAGGGTAGGATTGGATGCTGAACATTTTGAAACCGGTGTTAGATGGGGCTTCTACATCATCCAATGGAACGAGGGTAATAATAATAAATAATAATTGGGATATGATGATATAGTGCTTAGTAAAAGCTCTTTAAAGCACTTCGGGTATGCACCAAGGAATGGTTACATATTTATATGCGGCCGTTACCAGATATTGGCTCTTGAATAGATGACACACGAAAACAACATCAGTAAGGTTTTGCCCCTTGGTTGAGTACTGTAGGGTAGGCGCTGACAGTTGTCAATGCCCAGTGGTATAAATATTTCTACGCATCAATTTTGCTTATTTTATCTCCAATTGGTAATCATCGGGTACTGGTCGATGTCTATCAAAACTCGACTGGCCAAACTTATAAGCACTGGTGATGACCGAAATATTAACAAGCCTCGGATACGGATAGATTTACTATTGACGTAAAATATTTGGTCGTTTAACAGGCCACGCTATCCAAGAAAGGAGATGTGATAGGCCGGACAAAAAGATGATCAAAAACTGCGACATACATTACGACGATTGCTTTCGATGGCAAAAACAGCGCCTATTTGGATGGGGATTTGTTGTTGGAGGCAGATTTAGCCTAGAAGACTTGAGTGTTGGGCTTGTGAACGACCGGCTCATATTGGCTAACTTTGCCAATATTAACTTGATATTCGCGCCAAATCAATAGAGAAGTAACTTCTTGGTTTCATTATAAAGGGTTTTCCAATAAGGACTTGATCACTTTTTTTTGAATAAAGCGCAAACCATTTGAGATATTTCGAAAACTTTATTATCAGCTTGAAGTACAATCAAAACAATGTAATCGATTGTAACGTGTGCTGTGTGGCTTGTGGCAACATCCTGTTGAAACCACATGTCGTCCAAGTCCATATCTTCCAATTCGGGCCATAATGTGGTCTGAGCGATGCACCGCAAATTCAGGCACGAGGCAATCCTTATCAAACCAAAAGGCAAGGAAAAATACACTGATATTCTGCGGGAAATTCGGAAAAAAGCAAAAGAAACCGAAACTGTCATCAAATCAAGGGAAGACAAACAAATCAAGGGAAGACCTCTTGGAACTGGGACCGGGGACATAGGACAAAGAGGCTTTTGGAAAATCCCTTAGAAATATTTTAGGAGAAAGAGCTACGGTTCGCAACCTTGAAGAAAAAGTTGCACTCGAAATCAGGGACTTGGATGAACTGACCACAGCAGAAGAGATCGAGGAAGCCACCAAGAAGAAAACATCAGCCCAAAATCTGGAAATACCGGTTGCGTGATTGGGATAAGCAGAAGCTCGCAGAAAATGGCTATAGTCCACATAAACGCTCGAGCAGCTTAAGAGATGTTGAAGATTCTTCAAATCAAAATAGGATGGGTTCAGTGCAGAATGCGTCGCAGAGTAGAAGTTCCTAGATGCGTGTTTTGTGTTTCACAACGGCACATTCCATTTGTTGTTAATTCTAACGTTGACACTGCTAATGCTTTTGTTGCTATCGATGCTGTCGATGCTGTTGATGCTGTTGATGCTGTTGATGCTGTTGATGAAGTCTATGTTTGTATGTACGAGGGCGGGTCAATAAGTCCGTGACTTTTGGATTAAAACACAGATTTTTTGATAAAAAAATAATTTTATTTTTCAACGTAGTCTCCCTTGAGCTCTATACACTTTATCCAACGCTTCTCCAATTTTTTTATCCCTTCCAAAAAAAATGATTTGTCGAGGTCCTCAAAATAGGCCTTTGTTTGCGAGATGACTTCATCATTGGAGTCAAATCTTTTTCCACCAAGCCATTTCTTCAGGTTTGGGAACAAGAAGTAGTCGCTCGGAGCCAAATCTAGAGAATAGGGTGGATGAGGGAGCAATTCATAGCCCAATTCATGGATTTTTGCCATGGCAACTGCACATGTGTTTGTGGTCGACTGTGAGCAAACGCGGCACCCATCTTGCGGAAAGCTTTCTCATGCCCAAGTGATCATTCAAAATTGAAACCACTGAGCCATGCGAGATCCCTACGGCTTCCACAATCTCTCGCACTTTCAATCTTCGGTCGGCCAACACCATATCGTGAATTTTTTCGATTGTTTCGGGTGTAGAGACCTAAACTGGGCGTCCAGGACGTTCGGCATCTTCACTGCTTGTACGGCCACAACGAAATTCAGTTAACCACTTTTTTACCATTGAAATCGATGGTGCAGAGTCCCCATGGTATTTATCAAGCTTAGCCTGGGTCTCGGTAATGGTTTTTTTCGCAAGAAATAAATAAATAAGCAAGGCACACGAAATTCACTTTTTTTCCATTTTCTCCTCAAATTAGTGAGTAGTCTGATAAAAATAGCTGTCAAACACAAACTAACTGACGCAGCAAGTTTAAATTTTGACAGGAGTCAACTGACAGATGCCTGTTGACAGGAGCAGTGTTGCTGTTTCAGTAAAGAGGTCAGAAATTCAAAAAGTCACGGACTTATTGACCCGCCCTCGTATATCTTGGTAAATGTTTTAAATTATAAAAACCTAAATTCTTAACTAGTTCTTTGTCTTTGAATTCAATATTTTGTTCTCTTGTCTGATTAATTTTCCCTATTTGTTTTTCCTTCTTTTCATGAATTCTTCGCCTAAGCTAGTTCCACTCCGATTCGGTTAATTTACTATGTAATAAATCAATCGGCTTATATTGTGTTACTGAATGAATACTGTAATTATAAAGTTCTACGGCCTTATACATCAATGATTTGCCCTCCAAATCAAAATTGTTTTTATTGAGTTTTAAAAGTCTCACATGTTCATTCAGAGTAAGGTGAAATCTTTCTATTACCGAAGTATTAGGGGACGTGAAATGAAATAATATTCCCTCTTTGCTTAAAAAATTCTTTATGTATGCGTTATTGAATTCATTGTCTGGAACAATTTTAATTGGTTTTCCTAAATTCGCAAACCTACGAGTATGTCCTAAATTTTCAACTTTAGTTATTGAATTTCGGTCTGACAAAGGATGAATAGAAACATGTTTAGTAAGCTTATCAATAAAAGTCAAAAACATGTTGCTTTTATTGAAAAACCATATATCTACGAGTATGTGAACTATTTCATTCGGATTGTTGGGTGTTTCGGATACCATCAGGGAAGATTTGATAGGGTTTCTATCGTATTTGCACATATTACAAAAAATGCAATTATTAATAAATTTACAAATTTCGAGTCTTAAATTGCGATAATAGTAGTTTTGCTTTAATTCTAAGTACTCGTAAGTTTCTTCAATTCCTCTATGATTTTTATCAATATGTGTCTTTTCAATTAATGTCAGTAATGTTTTCTTGTTAGTAATGTCTTTTAGGAATTTTGTACATCGAAGAATTTTCATGTTTGGTGAGTTAGAAAAAAAATTGACAAACGTTTTTTGAAACTCAACAAATATATGATCATTAGAGCAAAAAAGTCCGACTACACCTTTTATAGGAAACAGATCCTTCAAAATATTTAAAACGAACTGTTCGTCGTAAGTTTTTAAGGTTATGGTAAATCTTCCCTTTTTCCTAAACAAAATGGTGTTAGTAAATGATTCCGAACTTTCCGTGCTTATTATAATCTGATTTTTGTAAATGTTTACTGGATTTTCGGTAATGAAAATGTGGTCGTTAAGGTTTTCAATTCCACTATGAATCGTTGCTAAATCGGATCTTGCCTCCTCCTGTTCTTGTTCGATAAAGTGAGTATCTAAACGACTTAGGAAATCAGCAACATTATTTTTTTGACCCTTAATATATTCGATGTCAAAATCGTATTCGTTAAGTTTAATTTTCCAGCGCTGCAGCTTAGAATTAGGTTCTTTTAAAGAATTAAGCCATACTAACGGACGGTGATCAGTTTGAACTTTAAATTTGCGTCCAAACAAATAGGGTCTAAAGTACTTGGTGGCCCATACTATCGACAAAAGCTCTTTTTCCACCGTTCTGTAGTTCATCTCATGAAGATTTAATTTTCGAGAGGCAAAAGCTATCGGGTGGTAATTTTGTGAAAGAACTGCACCTAAGGCCGCATTGCTAGCGTCTGTTGTTAATGTGAACAATTTTGAAAAGTCTGGATAAGCTAAAACAGGACAATTACATAAAAGTGCTTTAAGCTTGTTAAAGGATTCATTGTATTTCCTATCTTGAATATTTAGTTTAGCACCCTTTTTCAAGCAATTTGTCATCGGAAGGGCTACTTTGGAATAGTCTTTTATGAATTTTCGATAAAATCCAGTTATACCCAAAAAGGACTTTATTTGTCTACTAGATTGTGGTAAAGGAATTTTTTTCATTATTTCGATTTTATTCGGATTTGGCTTTACACCGTCTATTGAAACTATGTGGCCTAGATATTCTGTCTCTCTTTTTAAAAAAATTACATTTATTAACTTGTACCTTGAGATTGAATTTTAGCAGTTGATTTAAAATTTTATTCAGGGAGTCGATATGCTCTTGGAGTGATGTGGAAAATATAAGAATATCGTCTAAATAGACAACACAAATTTTATTAATATATTCGGATAGCACTTCATTCATCATTCGCTGAAATGAAGCTGGAGCATTTTTTAATCCGAATGGCATTCTTGTAAATTCAAAGTGGCCATTGGCGGTAGAAAATGCTGTTTTGTGACTGTCCTCTGCAGTAATAGGGATTTGGTGAAAACCTTTTGCAAGGTCAAGTGTTGAAAAGTATGGCGCGTTACCTAGTTTTGATAATATATCCTCTATATTGGGGATTGGAAATCTTTCCTCTATTGTTATGTCATTGGAATTGTCAACCTTTTTAGGGACAACCCAGATGGGGGCGTTGTATGGGCTCATAGATTTCACAATTATACCTGTCTTTAACATTTCCGAAATCTGTTTTTCTACCACTTTTTTATGGGCTTCGGGATACCTGTATGATTTTGTACTCGTAAATACAGGAAAATCATTTTTTGTAGGTATTTTGTGACTATACTCGAAAACGCACGAAAGATTTTCTCCTTCGAAATAAAATACCTTTTTGAACTTTCGAATAGTAGAAGTCAAAGACTCGATTTCCTCAGAGTTAAGATTTTCGGTCTTTAGCTTGTCAACTATAGTTTCAATATCTGGCTCAACAAAACTTATATCGGCTATGTTTTTATCTAATGAGTTAGTTACTCTTTTATTGTTATCAGTAGAACTACTAAAAATTAATGGCAAGGCTGATTTTCCAGTTATAAGCTGTAAGCTTCCAAAATCGATTATTGCTTTTAACGGTTTCAAAACGTTGCAACCAAGTATACCATCAAAATTACCATTTATCTCTGTTTCTAACACATCAATTGTTGTAAAAGGTCGATTAAATTCCTGAAATAAAGGAACTGTGATTTTTGAATATACAAAAACATTTGCACTGACTGACTTGAGTGTCAAAGGTTTTTCTAGTTCCGATTTTAAGGAATTATGAAAAATACCACTTTTTATTAGTGAAGTGCTAGCTCCAGAATCTACAAGTAATTTGAGTGGAACATTATTCACTCTGACGATTATAAAAGGAAGTGTTCTGAGGTGGTTGACCGAAAATTTTGAAAGCAATTATCACACTCAGTCTGAATGTACTCAACTTCCATGACACCACTATTTTTACTGTTTCTCGTTCTTTCTGAGTTTCGGGGATTTTGTTGAAAATTCCTACTTATGTCATTTGGTGGGAATTGGTTTGAATTACTTGAACTCGGATTCTGAAAGGATGGATTGCAATTTGTAGGATAGTGTCCTGAACTTCCAGGTCTATTGTTTGTAGAATATTGTGCTTTACTATGATTGAATTTGGGATTTTGAGAATTAACAAAATTTTTCCTAGGACTTTGTATGTTTTTATAATAGTTCTGTGAGCTGTTGTTTGACATTGTAAGTTTGGTATAAGATGTAGGAATATTGCGAAAAAAATTAGTGTAGAAGGATTCCTAGCCTGAAATATTAGTTTTGGACTATAGGGGAGTTTAGCTATAAAAAGTTTGAGAACCATTATTTCATTCCCGTTTTCAGGCCCGTTTTGATATTAAGTTTAGTTAAAAGACCCTGACATTGATCAAATAAATCCTGTACACTTCCTTGAAATTTTAAGAGCTTAATTTTGTCAATAATATTCTCTACACTTTCATTTATTCCACAATTTAACATAAGAATATTTTTGATATCCGGCCAATTTGTCGGATTACTATTATTTATTAATACAATATTTGCAGCTTGTTTGATTTTTTGTCTTATTTTAAAAGAAACCATAGTTTTAGAAATTTCATTTAAATTGCCTGTGAATGCATATAAATAATCTATTTGTTTAATAAATAGTTCCAGTTCTTCAGATAATCCCGTAAAATCTGGGATTTCTTTATACAATTCTAAAATATTGTAATTCTCCATGATTTGCTTACTTGTTTATATATTTTCTTTCCTCGTCGTTGTCGTGTTAATTACGTGGGGAGTTTTTTGTATATATATATATATTTTTTTTTTTTAAAGATTCTATTTCAATGCGGAGTTTTTCCTCCCACTTCCAATTGTATTTCTTTCACTTTTACTATCACTTATATTTTCTTTTTGGTATTAACACTTGAAGATTTTATTTTTTTTTTCTTTTTTTTTCCCGACTGCGCCAATTACAAGTTCGTGGTCAAACAAAAACACAATTTAGAATTTTAAGGAAACACGTCTTTATTTGTTAACAGACAAATTAAAAGTGAGTGAGCAAGCTTGGTTTAAACGGTAGAATGGCGTGTTTTGTGTTTCACAAAGGCACATTCCATTTGTTGTTAATTCTAACGTTGACACTGCTAATGCTTTTGTTGCTATCGATGCTGTCGATGCTGTTGATGAAGTCTATGTTTGTATGTATATATGCATATGTAAATCTGGGGGCTAAGCTACAAGGTCGTAATGCGGAAACTGGGAGCCAAATCTGCACGGCCTATCCTAAACGAAGACAAGATGGAGTGCATTGTAAGCGCCCTTTTTCCAACGACAGGAAACTCCAGGTTTAAGCGAAGAAGAGTTGGGATTAGTCGTGCAGACAATGAAAAACAGAACAGCACCCTGCCCAGATGGAATTTCAGCAGAAGTAATAAAAGTTACTGCCCAAGCATGCCCTAACCTGCTGCTCAACATGTACAACAGTTGCCTTGAAGAAGGAGTATTACCAAAGAGCTGGAAAAAGCAACGATTGGTACTGATCAGCAAAGGAAAAGGAGACCCAGATCCCCCATCAGCGTACAGGCCCTTATGTATGCTGCACACCGTGAGAAAACTGATGGAAAAGCTGCTCAAATCATGGCTCACAGATGCAGTACAAAGAGGGGGAGACTTGGCAGGAAGGCAGTAAATGCGCTAGAAAATAGATTCAACATCCCAGGCTATTTATTACATATGATGAAGGACTATCTCAGGGATCGGGAGCTGATCTACGAGAGCACACAAAGTCTACGAAGAAAGGAAGTAACATCTGGAGCAGCACAGGAATCAATCCTGGGACCAGACCTCGGGAACATCCCCTGTGATGATTCATTGGGATTGGAAGCGGCAATCGACCAAGTAGAGCTCCAACCATACGAAAATGGAAAGAGCGCTGGATCTCTGAAAACAGAGGAAGGCGGACAGCGAGGCTGATAAGAAATGTGGCTGAGTGGAAAGACCGGAAACACGGTGAGGTCACCTACTTCGACACCCAGTTCCTCACCGGACACGTAAATTTCAAAGCCTTTTTACATACGATCAGCAAAACGGATAGCCCAGCCTGCCAGTACGGTGACTCCCCAGCAGACGACGTACATCACACATTTTTTCCTGCAGAAAAAACATAGTGACTAAAATGCTGACGAGTGACCTGAACTAGGAAGAATTAGCCAGTTTGTGGAAGATATTCTCACAAGAAAGAAAAGAGAAGAAGAGCAATACCGGGAAAGCACGTAAACCCGAAAGGGTGTAGGATTAGAAAAAAACATAGGGTTGGGAGGGAGGAGTTTTAGTCCGTATGATCCGAAAGCATGCGGGAATAGCCGGAAACACGGAGATGGTCAACGCTAACAGACCTCGTTATGGTGCGTAAGGCATTTCTTCTCCCCCCAAAAGAAAAAAAAACATTACACAACGAATATGTAGACTCAAATTTTTGGACTAAACTTTCTATTGCCTGTCTACTAGGGCGAGAATTACGACCGAAAGTTGGAATTAACGCTCTTAAAGTTGCAGTCACCGTCTCCGAATTTCGGTAGAAAATTTTTATAATTTGCAGACATTGCTCGTTCGTGTACTTTACCATGATCAAAATGTTCAGTTTACTGAATAAATTGCCAGTGACAGTTTGATGATTAGTGGGAGAGTGCGTTCACAAATTAAATTCAAAGTTTTTCTATTGGAAAACCCGATGCAAAGGAAAAGGCGACACTCGAGAATGCAACAACTACCGTTCAATCAAGCTGATGTCATACACGATGAAAATCGTCAAAGAGTCTTAAACGAACGTCTTCGGCAAATAATAAAACGCGATAATAGCCAGTGTAGATTTGTTGAAGGAAGATCGACGGTGGACGCTATCCAAAGCCTACGAATAATAATGGAAAAGCACCGAGATTCGTATGCCCAGGGATCACATATGGACCGCGCTAAGGTCTCAAAAGGTACCGGAAACGTATGTTAGAATAATACAAGACATGTACGGAAACGTGAAAACTGCGGTTAAAAGCTCGGCTGGACTAACGAGAGAATTTCCAGTTAGTGTCGGAGTCCATCAAGGAAGCGTACTTAGCCCTTTCCTCTTTAACGTAGTATTCGACTATCTTTTAAAAGACTGCATGCGCGAAGCAAATAAAATGCCAATTCTCTTCGCCGACGACGCAGAACGCCTTAGATTCATGGAAAAATGCGCTAGAGAGAAACGGATTTAGAATAAGTCGTTCAAAGACAGAGCATTTGACGTACCCATTTGCGCATCCGTTGCGACCTGTTCCGGATATAATGTTAGACGGAATAGTTCTTCCGAAAAGCATTATCTTTAAGTACTTAGGGTCAATCGTTAACTTGGAAGCGAAATGTGACGACGACGTAAACCACAAAGTGAGTGTGTAAATTGAAGGGGAAATTCTACACCACCAGCTCTTATGTACGGTTCACAGTGCTGGACAATGTACCAAGTGTTTAAAAACAAAATGACGGCAGCGAAAATGAAAATGTTGAGGATGTCTAGTGGAGTCACTAAACGCGATTGCATTAGATCTACGCGTATAAGAGGAAGTCTACATATGAAGAATTCGGTAACCGAACAGCTTGAAGCGAATAGAATAAGTTGGTATTGCCACGTTCAAAGAAGATCTATCTTCTTCAACTATCAACTACGGTGACTCCAACTTTAAGAAAACGAAGTCGGAAGAAGAATTCCTGGATTTCTCAGATAGCAAATGCACAACAACGCCTTGGGCTAACCAATGAAGTGATCCAGGACCGAACAGTATGCAGATGCGTTCTGCGACATTGGCCAACCACATAAGCGGAGCAGCAGCGATGCAGTCAAAGTGTTAATAAAAGGATAAGAAAAAAGAAGAAGATGCGCGCACGCCCTAACAGAGGAGAAAGACGACGAAACCAAAGATGCCTTCTATGAGTTCTTGAACAAGACCTACAAGAAACTAGCTATGACATTAAAATTGTCCCCGGCGATTTTATTGCAATGGGCATCTTTAGTACTAGTCGGAAGATAAGGGCTGCACGACAACACCTCCGATAACGGATTCAGGCTAATCGAAACATCGTTATAGGTAGCATGTGGTGTCTTCATCTCAAGGGGACTTAGAGAACTCCTGATCAATCAACCGTCAATCAGACCGACCACATTGCGATCGGCGCAGGACACTCCTCGAGTATTATGGATGTCCGAAAATTTCCGAAAGACAACATCGACTAGGACCATTACCTTGTTGTAGCTAAGATACGGTTGCGGATATCCCGAAAATCACAAAGATAAACTAATGCTGTGAAGGGTTTCGAAGTCAGGCTGCTGCAATTGTAAGAGATCGCCAAATCCTTATCCGATCCAGTCCCTCTTAATCTATGTTCACTAGTTCACTAGTTCAATTTGAGTTTTGAAGCCTTCCCCCCACGCGAAGCATAGTATTCCATCTGTGTCTATGAAGGTGTTCAATGATTTAAGTGCTGATGGTGCCTTTGGACTGCCGTGCTCAGGAAGCATGTCCCTTTGCACTGATCTTATTGCCGTCTTTGATGCGGGGCTTAACTCTTCTGGTTGCAAAGGGCTAGATATTTTGCATCCCAATCTGCAGTTGGAAATAAATCCTATGGCAGTACGCCAACACGCGTAATATCGTATGCAGTCTGGAGAATTTTAGAATTTTGCGTTTATTTGTCCTACTATGCTTTGTTGTATCTGTGTTTGTGTTGTGGCGACATGCGTTTTTATTGTGCGTCTTTCCTCTTCAGTGTTAATGTTTGTCGGTTGCTCTGGTATTTGGAAGTGCCATTGATCTTTCATGAAGGATGGGCCACTCCACCATAAGTCACTGCCCCTTAGCTCCGATGACAAAAGTCCACGCGATGCCATATCAACTGGGTTGTGTTTTGTTGGTATATGTCTCCACATCTGCGAGTCGGTTAGTATTCGGAAACTCTGTTGCTGACGAACGTAGTGCAACTGTATGATGGAGCTCAAATCCATGCAAGGGTTATTGTGGAATCTGACCACGTATACCAATGCCGCCGTGGTACGTTGAAGACCTTTGCTGTGTGATCCATCAATGTCGTTGGCAGAACTGCTCCACAGAGTTCGAGACGCGGGAGACTTACCGTTTTGAGTGGAGCTACCTTTATCTTTGACATCAGAAGATGCATATGTGTGTGTTCTTTTTCATCCCATACGCGGATGTACACTGCCGCTCAATACGCCTTGATTGATGCGTCGCTGAATCCGTGCAGCTCGACGATTTTGCAGCTTCTGTGACTGTGGATCCACCTAGGGATCTTTAAATGCTCCAGTACTAAGAGGTCGTTGCGTAGAATCTCCAATTGACCTCGTATATCAGTGCATCAGACACTGGTTGGTCCCAATCTGTTTCTCTTCCCCACAGTTGTTGCATGATTACCTTGGACTTGATCACGCATGGCGAAATCCAACCAAGCGGATCTAACAACTTGGCTATTGCTGAAGGAAAAGTTCTTTTGGTCATCTCGTCTTTGTTTGAGCTGGAAACCATTTTTATGTGCTCTGATGACCCCAATGGAAGTTCGTAATCTATTTCGCGATCTTGTGTTGGAATGTCTTCAAATAAGGCACTTATGTTGCTTGTCCACTTCCTCAATTTGAATCCAGTGGAAGCAAGAAGTTTACGAACTTCTTCTCGTTTAGTTCGAGCGCCCTCAATGGTGTCATTAAGTCGTCGACCTACATTTCGTGTAAAACCGCTTGTGCTCTGATCGGATAATTGGACATTTCGTCTTTTCTGCCTTTTGCAGGACCCGTATGGCTAAATATGGAGTGCTTGCTGTGCCGCCAGCGCTAAGCATCGAATACCAGTGGCTACACTACCAAAAAGCCATCAGAAGTGGAAGAGGAGAGACGAACACGGGCTTCTTAAAGGAACATCATTGTAGAGTTGCTGTCGATGCTGAGGATTTGAAAAGAGAAATGGACCATATTACAGTTGTAAAATAAACCATTCAACCTGGACAATGTTGACCAACAATTTTCACCCGACCCGGATGAAGTCTAACAATCCGGCCCGCCAAGGATGAGCGCAGCAGACTAGGACCGCGACCTAAGTGAAAAACGACCTCAGCCTTCTTAGCCTGCGAGAAGGCAGCTAGCGAAAGCTTGAGCTGGCTGGAGAAGGTTGTTGGATGTTGCAGGACCACACCGAACTGCAGCGCTGACTAAAGTTGACGCGTTGTTGTGTCATCGCCATGGAAAAAATCGACCAGAACTCACTGGACATCAAGTCAACATATTGAATTGTATACATATAGATTGCGATTGGAAGAACACAGCAAATCAATGTCAATAAGGTTTGCCTGAGCATTTGGGCGGAAGGGGGCTAAAATTTATGCTAAAGCTGTGTACAGGTGGTTTTCCGAAATTCCTCTGCAGCATGGTTATTGTTATTGATAATACAATTTGAATTGTGCACTGACATTCTTGCATACAAAAACTTGGCTTAAATTGGCTTCTGCAAATACCAACTGGAATACATTATTTAGGTACTTGAGATCCACCCTCAAAGCACTCTCGAATTTGTCCTTTCGGCAAGCAGCACATGTATCAATTATCCATCTTCATAATACATATTTGGCAAGAGTTTCTTGTACCACTTAGGACGATGATACCTGCATAAATTCTCACTGTTGCATGAGAACACATCCATCCACCATGAAAGATTAAGAAGGATAGCCGAAACCCAAGGAAGAAATCTTCTATTACTCGCTCTAACCAAACACAAGAGCAAATTCATTTAAACACATAATTACGGGACTGCTTCTCATATTTATGTGTGCAGATACACATACACACATTTGATGGGTGGGTAAGTTGTATCTTTGATGTTTACATTTTTGAAAGCCGTACCTATTATCCATTCCTCCAACAGTTGGTACATCTCCATTAAGTCTCTAAAGATACAGCTGATGCAAGTACACCAGTAGGGTTGTCTATAACTCAGTCTTCACTCTACGGAAACTTTAAGGAAGGCAGGCATCAAAGATTTTCTCTGTCAGATCATTTAGCACCTTACAAGAGGATAATGGCCCCGGAACTAGTCCATGGATTTACGAATACATATTGTACACTATATGGTAGGGTACGCTTTGCTAATGCTCTCAAGTCTCGGTCTATATACATATATGTATGTATGTATACACATTTATGTGCTTAGCACCCACCTTTAATGAGGCTAGACCAGACAACTTTAAAGGGTAGGTACAAAGAAACATAGATACTTGCATTTTGTATGCTTGCCTGTGGCAACTATTCGGAGTTAGTATATAGAAGTATCCTTTGCCGGCTTTAGCTTTAAGGAGGAAAGTGTTTAATGGCAGCAATTAGTTGCGAATATTAAATGCAATTTGCCCGGTAATTTTCGCATATTGTATGTACATCTACCGTTATTTATCATTGTCATTAGCACCGCAACTAATTGTTTCCATTTCGTCGTCCATGTATTCGTAGATGTATTGGTGTCGGTGTGCCATTTCGCTAAATAAATGTCTACCTAGAGGCAGATACAGGGTTGTGCCTATAAATAAAATTTAAAAAAAAAAACAGATTTGCGTTTCCAGCTCTCAAACACGATTTAAAGAACAAACAAATGCTTTCGGTCTGTTTGGAAGTTGTTTTTCCACCTATTCAAGGATTAGAATTAGTACGACTATTCACAGTGACCATGGAGCTTGGGAACCCTTTTAATGACCATCAAACTGGCAACTGGCTATCATTTATTAAATACGGAGTAGGTATGTATGGAGTATATACATATGTATGTTCATGTGGATGCAAGCTGGAATTAATACATCTCTTTGGTGTCGAAGTTTTGATGAAACACAAACATTGGAGATTCTGATTTGGGTGATTCCTTCTGGAACAAATGTTTTAAAGGATTACAAATTTCTATGATTTCAGTTTATGGTTCTGGAACTGTGAAGCAGTTAATGGGATAGAGAATATTATTTTTGAAAAGCACAAATACAAACATGAGTGATGCCGATATGTACTCGTACAGCAGATACTCGTACATAAAATTGATTCTGCTGAATTTTCAATCACCAGAAATGGCCAGTAGTAGAACTCTTTTCATATAAAAGCAAAGTTAAGCAGACCGGCTACGCTACTCTAATATCGATTTGTAAATTTGTAAATTCTATTTTGTTGGAATTTTAAGTAATTTATCTACCAACAACCGTATTTTGCACAAAAATCTCGCCTGAGGAACGACGGATAAGATTCTCGAAATTATCAGGATCGAACGATGAGCTCGGTGGATTATTAAAAGTCGCATTCACTCCTATGAAAAGGTTCTAATGGAAAAAGATAATATACACAGTGTGGCAAATAATACTTCGGACACGAACCAGAAGCGCCATCTATTTTCCTTAATGCGTCTTAAGCCTTGAATCTTTCTCTACTACTGGTCATAATATTTGGTTGACATTTAACAACCGTAGATCGCGCTTTGTAGATGGCAACGATTAGTATAAGGCCTCGTAGAAGTAGCATCTTCCGACAGGTGCTGGTTCCTTAAATGACGAGAATGAGCCTCTGCAGCCGAATATCTTGCAGCTCTGCTAATAAGCCCTACTTCACGCATCCCCGTGGCGCCATCTGGGAATCTCACTAGAGATTGCGAAGTGAAGGGGGCAAATGGCGAGTTTCCTGCGCCGTAAATCAGGGTTAGTGTCGGCTTTCCAGGACTTAGTCAGGGTCTTGGAAAATAGATGGTGGCGGACGAGCCCTATATGGGTCAACGGCAGCGCTCACATCCCGGAACGGGTTACTGGCTTCGGTGTAACCGACCCCTCGTCCTAGGGGCATTAAAAATGGAACTGGTCCTCTAGGTTGGGGGTTGTTCTGCCGGGGTAATTACAAGGCCATTTAAAAAAAAGGAAGTTACGAAGCATCAACAAGCCTCGGATATGGACGGATCTACTGTTGATAACCCACGCAAACGATTTAAGGACAATGAGCCTCGGATGTGCGCGTGGAATGTTAGATCCCTTAATAGACCACGTGCAGCCGAGCAACTAGCGGAGGCCCTAGAATGCTGCAAAGCAGACATAACCGACATTCAAGAAATGCGATGGGATGGGCCGGACAAAAAGAAGATGAAAAAATGCGACATCTACTACGGCAATTGCTATCGACGGCAGCGCTTATTTGGATACGGATATGTTGTCGGAGGCAGACTAAGGCACGAAGTCAGCTTCCAGCATGTGAGCGAGCGCCTCGTAGCAATCCGCATCAAGGCTAAATTCGCAAACATAAGCCTTATATGCGCGCATGCCCCCACAGAGGAGAAAGATGACGACACCAAGTATGCCTTCTACGAGCTCCTCAACAAGACCTACGAGCAATGCCCTAGCTATGACATTAAAATTGTCCTCGGTGATTTTGATGCAAAGCTAGGAAGAGAGGGTATCTTTGGTGGAACAATCGGAAAATATAGCCTGCACCACACCACCTCCGATAACGGATTCAGGTTAATCGACTTTGAAGCGGGGCGAAACATTGTCGTGGCTAGCACGCGGTTCCCACATCTCGACATACACAAGGGGACTTGGAGAACTTCTGATCAATCAATAGTCAACTAGATTGATCACATTGCGATCGACGCAAGGCACTCCTCCAGCATTATGGATGTCCGTACGTTCCGAGGAGCCAACATCGAGTCGGACCATTACCTTGTTGTAGCCAAGGTACGGTTGCGGATATTCCAAATTACGCCAAGACAAACTAATGCTGTGAGAAAATTAGACGTCAGACGGCTACAATCGCAAGAGATCGCCAAGTCCTTTTCCGATCTAGTGTCTCTTAATCTCTTAAGAGGTCCAATGCCGCCAGCATCAAGCATCGAAGACCATTGGAAACACTGCCAAAACGCCATCAGAGATGCCGCTTCTGATGTGCTGGGTTTCACTCGTCCACCACAACGAAACCCCTGGTTCGATGACGAATGCCGGCAAGCACATGCAGCTAAGCAAGATGCATATAACGCGGCGCTGCTTAGAAAGACCAGAGCTGCTCATGAGCTCTATGAGCGGAAGAGGAGAGACGAGCACCGGCTTCTCAGGAGGAAGAAGAAAGAGCATGAGAAGCGCGCGATCGAGGAAATTGAGAGATGCTACTCCAGGAATGAGGTTCGGAAATTTTACCAAAAGGTAAAAATAACATGCAACGGAAACAAACCCCGAACCCTGTAGAGATGAACAAGGGAACATCGTAGTAGAATCGCAGTCGATGCTGAGGATTTGGAATGATCATTTCTGCAGACTGTACAAGGGCGATGACGGACCAAATACCGCTGTCAGGCAGAATCAACCTTTCAATCTGGACGATGATGACCAACAATTCCGTCCACCCGACCTGGATGAAGTGAAGATAGCCATATCGAAGCTTAAGTCCAACAAAGCTGCTGGAGCTCTTCAATGCGGCAGGCGATGACTTGATAAGGAGCATACACCAACTCATCTGTAAAATATGGTCGGACGAAAGTATGCCCGATAAATGGAACCTCAGCATTGTTTGTCCGATTCTCGAGAAAGGAGACCCTCTGAACTACGCCAACTACAGAGGCATCAGTCTCCTTAACATCGCATATTAGATCTTATCTGCCGTATTGTGTGAATGCCTGAAGAACCTGATAGGTCCATATCAGTGTGGCTTCAGGCCAGGAAAGTCTACCATCGACCAGATATTCACACTACGGCAGATCTTGGAGAATACTCATGAGCTTCAGATCGGTACCCACCACCTGTTCATCGATTCTAAGGCCGCGTATGACAGCATCTATAGAGACGAGCTATACAGAGCAATGTCTAGTTTTGGCATCCCTGCCAAACTCGTCCGTCTGTGCAAGATGACGATGGAGAATGCACGCTGCTCCATCAAGGTCGGTAAAGATCTCACCGAGACCTTTGATGTCCAGAAAGGATTTAGACAAGGCGATGCGCTGTCGTGCGATTTTTTCAACATCGTACTTGAAAGAATAGTGCAAAACTCACAAGCATGCACAAGAGGAACTGTCTTTCAAAAGTCCGTCCAACTACTCGCATACGCCGACGATATTGACACAATCGGGAGAAAGCAGCGTGATGCCAGTGGCGCTTTCGCGAGTATTGAGACGGAAGCGGCGAAAATGGATTTAGCGGTCAATGAGGGCAAGACCAAGTATATGCTGGCAAGCAAAAAGGACAACCAACACCGACGTCTCGGACAGAACGTCACCCTTTATAAGACTTTAATAATCCCGGTCCTGCTCTATGGCGCAGAGGCATGGAAATGGGTGTCTTGGTTGCTTCGAGAGAAAAATTCTTCGGGCGATCTTCGGTCCCGTCTGCATTGACGGTGAGTGGAGGAGGAGATACAACGATGAACTGTACGGACTGTACAGCGACATGGACCTAGCCAGAAGAGTGAAGATCCAAAGACTGAGATGGCTGGGTCATGTAGAGCGCATGGATACCTATGCTCCGGTCCGAAAAGTCTTCGAATCCGCTCCCGAGGGACAGCGCAGTAGAGGAAGGCAAAGACTCAGATGGCGCACGCAAGTGGAAGAGGACCTCAGCCAACTTAGCGTGCGAAACTGGAAACAGCTAGCCAAGGATCGAGCTGGCTGGAGAAGCTTGTTGACTGAGGCCCAGGTAAACCCCGGACTGTAGCGCCACCTAAAGTAAGTAAGTAAGATCGCGCTTTGTATCAAAAATGACACATTTTGATTTTCATATGCTAATAACTTTCTTCTCAATGGCGTTATTGAATAAATTTTTTGTGACTTTGTCTGTTTTTTTGTACTTTTTGTTTTCCGCATAGTTTCGAAAAGCTTCCAACAGAGGTCTCCCCACAAAACGAAAACTTCATAATCCTATCTTGTATCATTTTTGTTACAAATAACTTTTCATATGAACAACTTTCGATACAGTTATATTTACTCATATGGGTACCGTCATTCAAATGAGTTAGTGTTTCTTTCGTGTTCTTCATAAGATTTTACATATTTTATTTATACAATTTTTTGGAAAAAATGGCATTACGACCGAAATTTTTGACGGACGAAGAAATCGGAGTAGCTATCGATGATAATGAGGAAGATGTGCCGGCAGATGAAACCGATTTCGTGCCAGACGAAGAAGAGCTATCATCAGAAAGTGATAATATAAGCGGAGATGAAACTGATGTAGAAGATGTGAACGTTGATCCATTATTCCTGGCAAGAGACGGCATTGTTTGGAGTCCAACACCGTTTCCAACTGGTCTCATACAAGCTTCTAATGTGATGACCTTGCAACCAGGTTGTTTCGAATACATTCTTTGTAAAGCGACAAATTCATGTTAATTTTTTCAGGTGTGACAAGAGTTACAGGATGTTGACAGCATATTGGATTCATTTTTGTTGTTCGCCAATTGAAAAAATTACAATTGAAAACTCAAATAAGTATGGCAAGTATTTACATGGAAACAAGCACATCGAAATAAATGTTGGATTGCTCCATGCTAACTTCGCTATTTTGATATTGGCTGGAGTTTACAAGTGTGTTTCATGTCAATGGTTGGGTTATGTTGTCGTTGTATTTATATGCATTTTTAATAATTTGTAGGTCTAAAAATGAAACGGTGCACGACTTGTTCGATGCCAACTATGGACGACCGATATTTCGTGCAGTAATATCACAGAGGACGTTTCTTTACATTCACAAAATTATTCGTTTCGATGATTTACTAACCCGACGTGGGCAACAAAGTGATGATAAATTTGCACCGGTTCGAAATCTTTGGGGAAAATGGTCTGAACTCCTTCAAATGTACTACAACCCACATGAGCAGCTTCTTGGCTTTCATGGTCGATGCAAATTTCGTCAGTACATGCCATCTAAGCCAGAAAGATATGGCATACAATTCTGGCTTCTTGTTTGCGCTCAAACTTGTTACGTATGGAAAATACAACCATATTTAAGAAAAGGAATAGCAGGAATTTCGAGAAAAATCAAGGAGAACGGGTTGTACTTGATTTGGTTGATGGACTGAAGGACCATAACATCACGATGGACAATTTTTTTTCACCGCACAGTTTAGCTCAAAAGCTTTTGCAAAAAAAATTAACAAAGCTTATCCAACCATGCGCCGAAACAAAAGAAGTATTCCACCGAGGCTTTTGATCTGCAAGAATGTTCCAAGGTACGAATACACCTTTGCGTTTACTGAGGATACATGTCTTGTCTCATATATGAGCCACAAAAATATATGCACGGTTGTCATGAGCACGATGCACAATGAACCCAATGTTGGTGACAACCAAAAAAAATTACCAAGGTGGTGTTGATAAGATGCTAAGCTGCTACAGTACCAAAAGAAAAAATAATCGATGGACAATCGCTGTTTTCCATAATATTATTTACATCTCGGTTTTGAACGCTTACATTATATTCAACGAAGTAAAGCCAAACTAGAAGCCAAGTCAAAAGCATGTAAAACGAAAATGTTTTCTACATAATTTGGCTATTTCATTGGGAACAAAATACATTCAGCAGCGAGCTGAACTACTTTTTCTAGATAATTAGTGTCAGTACTTTTAACTCATGACTCTGTTGATTTTGGCGATAATGGTCCCTCTGGCTCATCGTCCCGATCACATTCGCCAGAGTCAAAGAGACAGAAGACCACAGCAATATCGAAAAAGCGTGGAAGATGTTATAAGTGCTACTATTAAGGCATAACAATTTTGACGTAAATAATTTTTACAGCGCGCTCTCATAAAAAAATACCTATGTATCAAAAATGATGCAAGGGATAGAATTCTTAATTTTTTTTTTTTAAAGCGCGATCTACGGTTAAAAAAAATACGAGGGCGGGTCAATAAGTCCGTGACTTTTGGATTAAAACACAGATTTTTTGATAAAAAAATAATTTTATTTTTCAACGTAGTCTCCCTTGAGCTCTATACACTTTGTCCAACGCTTCTCCAATTTTTTTATCCCTTCCAAAAAAAATGATTTGTCGAGGTCCTCAAAATAGGCCTTTGTTTGCGAGATGACTTCATCATTGGAGTCAAATCTTTTTCCACCAAGCCATTTCTTCAGGTTTGGGAACAAGAAGTAGTCGCTCGGAGCCAAATCTGGAGAATAGGGTGGATGAGGGAGCAATTCATAGCCCAATTCATGGATTTTTGCCATGGCAACTGCACATGAGTGCACCCTTGCATTGTCTTGGTGGAAAAGAACTTTTTTCTTCGCCAAATGAGGTCGTTTTTTTTTCAGATCGTCATTGAATCGGTCCAATAAGTTGGCATAATATTCCCCATTGATTGTTCTTCCCTTTTGAAGGTAGTCAATGTGGATTATCCCACGTGCATCCCAAAAAACAGTCGCCATAACTTTATTGGCTGACAAACCCACCTTGGCCTTCTTCGGCGCCGATTCACCCTTAGAAACCCACTGTTTTGACTGTTGTTTGTTCTCTGGTGTGTTGTGATGGATCCATGTTTCGTCCACGGTTACAAAACGGCGCAAAAACTCCTCCATATTGCGATTAAACAACGCCAAACCTTCCTGTGAAGTTGTTACACGATTGCGTTTGTGGTCGACTGTAAGCAAACGCGGCACCCATCTTGCGGAAAGCTTTCTCATGCCCAAGTGATCATTCAAAATTGAAACCACTGAGCCATGCGAGATCCCTACGGCTTCCACAATCTCTCGCACTTTCAATCTTCGGTCGGCCAACACCATATCGTGAATTTTTTCGATTGTTTCGGGTGTAGAGACCTCAACTGGGCGTCCAGGACGTTCGGCATCTTCAGTGCTTGTACGGCCACAACGAAATTCAGTAAACCACTTTTTTACCATTGAAATCGATGGTGCAGAGTCCCCATGGTATTTATCAAGCTTAGCCTGGGTCTCGGTAATGTTTTTTTTCGCAAGAAATAATGCTTAATAAGCACACGAAATTCACTTTTTTCCATTTTCTCCTCAAATTAGTGAGTAGTCTGATAAAAATAGCTGTCAAAAACAAACTAACTGACGCAGCAAGTTTAAATTTTGACAGGAGTCAACTGACAGATGCCTGTTGACAGGAGCAGTGTTGCTGTTTCAGTAAAGAGGTCAGAAATTCAAAAAGTCACGGACTTATTGACCCGCCCTCGTATTTTCCATTTGATGTTGAAATTGAAATATGGTACAAAGAGGAGTCATTTGGTAAAAATGCATCAGAAACATTCCGTTTGATGCAACAAGTGTACCGTTCGAGTAGAGCAGTTGTTTTTGAGTGGCATAGATGTTTTTTGGGCAGCAAAGAGACGCTGAAGGGTGGCAAATACACGGGAAAGCCAATCTCAGTTTGGACTCCTGAAATCATCCAAAAAGTACGTGATTTTGGTGCTTAAGACCGCAACGCTTCACTGAGAATGATGGAGGAAGTCTTAAACATAAAAAAGAGATTATTCGAACCAATCTCACGGGGATTTTAGCAAACAAAGATCTGTGCAAAGGTTTGTTCCAGATATATTGAATGATGATCGAAAATTGATGAGAGTCTGGTATTCCAAGGCCGTCATTGAGGCCTCATAAAATGATCCAAACTTCATGAAAAAAAAACTATGGTTACGGGTGTTGAAACATGGTTTTTCCAATACGATCCAGACACAACGAAGCAAAATGCGGAATGAGAATTCAAAAATTCACCTCAAGTAAAAAATAATTCTGTCTAACTGGTTAAACGGTTACTGCTGCATAATTTTAAAATTTTTAAGCGTTTGATTACCAAAATCTGTCATAGTCAACCAGAATATCACAGTCCAAAAAGTTGGTCTCTGTTCCACGATATTGCACGGAGTCACACAGAATTCATTGTTCGGAAATCAAGTGCAATCATCTGCCATATTCACCTGATTTGATACCGTGCTACATCTATTTTTTTTCAAAATTCAAATTGAAGTTGAAAGGAAGCTTTTTTGACAACGTTCAAGCAACTTTGACAAGTGGACTGAAGGCAATTCCCCAAAATGAGCTAGAGCAATCATTAAAGTATTGAATCGCTGTTACAAGTGTATTGAATCGGGAGGAGAATATTTCTAATAAAAACGCTGAAAAAAAAACAGAAATTGTATTTTAGTTATGTTTTCTAGAGCCAGTCCGGCAAATTATTTGGCACACTGTTTGTTCTATTTAGTTTTCAACAACTCTCCTTAAATGCAACCTCATTTCGATGACACAGTTCTCATGTTTTAGTTTGGGAACAGCATTTGGTTTGTGCCTATGAAAATGGATAATTCTCCACTGGCTACTCGAACTAGAAAGATTTGATGACCGATATCTATGTATTTGCTTATTGCATGCGCTTTGTTCTTGTAAACTCGTCAACATCTTGATTGTAGCAGAGCAGCTTGAGAGATATATGGCAGTTCTGGTCACACTTAAACCTCATGATGTTTTAACAATAATGCCTCTTGAGCAGCAAATAAGATGGACATATACTTCGCTAAGATTGTCAATAAGGCCACTATCAGTTGAGTCCTTGAGCTTAACGCTCCTTGAAACCTTTCGAATTCCATCCATTGTAAAAACCAGGACGACTACGATAATTAACCTACGCAGCGATTGATGGGGAAACTGTTAACTGTCCTATTTTTTGTATTGGGCCACCAGCGCAACAATCAGGTTCATAGCTAAGTACTTACCTTACCTCCCTGATCTCTGGTACCTGCAAATGTAAGCCCTTACCCATGGCATTTCGGCCACATGGCGTGGCCACTGGCCTATGCCGTCAAAATGCTTTTTCGCATAGGGATTTGCCATATGAGCCACAATAAGGCAAAATGTCTTGAGTTTCCGACACGAGAGTGAGTGTCTTATAAAAATACGCACCAAAGCTTAGTTGGTTAACATAAGTCTAATATGCACACATGCCCTTACGGGAGGACGATGCCACCAAAAAGAGTTTAAATATACTGCTCGGCTTTCAAATTTTAGTTGGAGATTTTAAAGACAAAAATGGGAGGGAGGACAGTAGGTAAGCACATCCAACACGACATCAGGTCTGGCTAACGGTTTTAGGCTTATTGACTTTGTATAGCAAGCACACGTCTTCCTCATCTCAATATATGAGTACGCAAGGAGACATATTAGCCTCCGAACCATGAAATGCTAAATCAAATTGATCACGCTGCGATATATGTACGTAAGGCATGCCTCCAGAATTCTGGATGTCTGTGCGTTCCGGTCAGCTAACATTGACCTGGATAACCATCTTGCTGTGGCCAAGGTCTGAATGCGGGCTTCCCAACCGTCACAAAAATTGGGGAACTGTTAGAATGTTTAAACATAGAAAAGTTGCAATCGCAAGAGACCGCCAGAATCTTCGCCGAACGCGTGTGCCGAAATCTCTCAACAACTTCTATGCTCCCACATCATGCAGCGAAAACCAGTGGCATAGCTGCCAAAAAGCATTCAGGGGTACGCCGCAACTGAAATGCTGAGCTTCGCCCTAACATCAACAAGAAATTGTTGATTTGATGAAGAATGCCTGCAAGTACATGAAGCTCAAGGAGAGTAAAAAGCGGCGATGTAGCAAACGCCAAGAGACGCTCGTGAGGTCTAAGAGCAGAATTGAAGAAACAATCTCCACAAGAAAAAAGGAGAGTACGAGAGATACGCGATCGAAGATGTTCCGAGGAATAGGAATAACATACAGAAGTACCCCCAGGTAAGAATGTGTTTAAGTAAGGAAACCCGTGCAGAAGCCTGAAGGGATTAAGAGGGAAGGAATGAAGGAAGGAGTCAAGGTTGGTACTGAAAATATGGATGAACTTTTTCTGCAGAATGTATAATGGCGACAATGTCCATCGTTCCCCCATCATGAGGGTGCCGAACAGACCTCCGACGAGTGCACACGCAATATCAGTGCATTCGTATAATCGCTAATCCGTGCGTCGTGATATAGATTATCAAACTCCACCATAATGTAGTCCCTGCTCCAATCCGGAATTCAATTTCATGTGGTTAAAATTCCATCTCCGTAAGCAAGTTTTCCACTACTGCTTTATTTACAGAAGCCCCAAACTTGACAGCAATTCAACATTTAACGAGTTTGATGCGCTGTCTGACTCCATACAAAGAATTGTATCCCTGTATCCTCATACTGAAAAAGTTATTATGGGCGATTTCAAAATACACAATTCTGGGTGGCTTCGACAATCTGGACAGACAGCACCCAAAGGAGAGGAGGAGTGTTGAGATCTTCGCTGCGGAAAACAACTTGACCCAGCTTGTGAATGAGCCCACGAGAATCCCAGACGTTGATAGCCATACCGCCAACACCCTGCACTTGTTTCTACCCCCTCACCCTGAAAAGTACACTATTGATGTACTCTCACCTCTTGGCTCGTCGGACCATTGTGTCATATCACCTAAATTCTCGTGAACAGTTAGTGAAAAATTTCTAAAAGAACAGTTTGGCAATACGAGAGAGGATTTAACAACTTCTTTAGGAATTTTGACTGGTCGTTATGTTTCCTTGATAACGACGTGGATGCCGCTGCTGATATGAGCACATACACTATTTTCTTTGGAATGAGACCCCTTATCCCTAATCGGATTAAGAGTATCAGACCAAAGGAAAAGGATTGGTACGACTTGAGCTGAAAAAAAAATTCAAACGAGCCAGAAAAGACTTCAACGCCTATCTTAAGCGTGTAAAATTTCTACATGACCAAAAGCTGAGTAAGCTCATTGGACTATCACGCAGACAACTGGATTCGATTCCTGGCGGAGTCACCAACAATTGTTCAAATCGCTATCACCCTTTCGGCAAACTCCCGAAAGTAAAATTGCCTACGAAAAAGCTTCTAAGGGGTGCCGTTCGGACTCGGCGATAAACCGTAGGCCCCGCTCTGATGTGACAAAAATGACAACATGAGCAACACAAATGAGTGTCAAGCAGCTAGGCCATGGCCCATACCGGGCTGCCAGCGCCACAGTGTTTTATTATTTTTTTTTTTTTCAAAAGCTGAGGCATAAAACACTACTGTGCCCCAAAAATAGTAAACATTTTTGGTCTTTCGTCAAAAACATTAGAAATTCTGCCTCATCCTCCATGACCAGCACTTTTTCTTAAGCCGAACAACTCGCTCATGGAATGCCCTGCCGATCTCTTTATTTCCTAGTCATAACAACCTCCAAACATTCAAAACCAACGTACATCGGTACTTCGCTTTTCACCCTCCCTGAATTTCCCTCGTCCGCGTGGTGTGCAAACATTTTAAAGGTACACAAAATGCTTTGTGCGCGCCAATTACAAAAAATAACAGTCACAACTTACCCCACTTGAACAAAAAAAAGTAAGGAAAGCATTATCCAAGCTGAAATCAAAGAAAGCATCTAAACCTGACGTCTTACCAGTCGATGTATTCAAAGCTGATGGAAATGACCAACTAATTTCTTAGTCAGAGGAGTGTCTGCAACCCTTCGTCGCCAATCTGGTTGACCAATTCCAATGCAGTTTCAGTTTTGCAGGCTAAGTTGGCTCATGTCCCCAGCGTTGTTATCCATCCGCTTTACATGACACAGCCATCTCAGTCCTTAGATCTTCACTCTTTGAGCTGTAGAGTCCTCACTGACCGATCCGGTGTTTTACATCAATCCTTTGTTTTGTGCATTGTCGCTTAGGAGAAACTTTTTAGCGGGAAGAATCGATGGGTTCTTAAACTCTGTTTTTGTATTTTCATGCCTGTCGCAGGGACAACCCACATGACTGCAAGAAGGAAGGAACAGCAGAAAATTTTGACAGTCACTTTAATCTAATGGACGGACTGGAACCCTCTGCCTATAATAAGTCTCTAAAGCCACATAGCCAGGCAGACTGCCACTCACACTCTGTTCGGTGACGGAGGGTCACCCATCGAAACCTTTTCACTTCAAAAAAAGGAAGAAAAATTGTCTACCTATAATTTCAAATATTTGTGTAGACTTAACTTGAGACCCTTTACATTGTTCCTGCAAATCTGCTATTCACCAGGCAACGGAACGTATGCAGGACTCTTTACTAGCTGGACATATCAGCTCAAAATTATTGTTGTGTAGCTTCCAAAAGACGAAGCATTGAAGGATTATAATAAGTGTTATTTGTGTGTGCTTAGATCGATGTTCCTATGGTCTAACACAGGTGGAAGCTTCTAGCTAGCATTTTTGTAAGCGTTGTTGTCTTGCTTTTATTTTGACTGAAAGCCGACATTGTTCATGGCGAGGTCATTGCTTAGCCAATGATATGCAATCTCACGTTGCATATACATACTCTGTTCTTAACGTTGTACCATGAGGTACTTAAGGGCTATTCGACCGAAAAACAATGCATTTACAAAATCATCTAGAATTTTTGGATTCCAATCCAATGACATGGGAATGTAAAATGTGAACAAATTCTTCTCAAGTATTCCTTCATACTTTTTACATCAACTTCAATAAAACCTCTCATGGGCTTACAAAGAACTACAACAAACCAGAGTTGGGAATGATATAAAGTGCATTCTACTCGTAGTTATTTTATTATTACCGTTGTTATTAACCACCGTTGTGCACCCTATAGCATTCGTTGCACAAACAGCAACCCAACATGTTAATTTCGAAAGGATAGCCCTGCCATGTGGTCTTTGCATTGCCAACAAATGAACCCATCAACTAAAACCATGAAGATGCAGAAACCTTTGATGTTGAGTCAATGCACCCCGAGATATTTTCCGAAAACCTAAATTCACAATTCTTTATCCAACAGATGGACAACTGCACATTTGTGAACTTATTTAAATTTTATTTGTTAGCATGGCATCTGAGGCAATACCCTCTCAAGTGAAGTTTACTCGAGTTCTTGAAGCTTTATGTCAAACCAACAACAAAAGCAGCATAAACATGGTTTGTAAGGGAAACCAAATCCTCATGCTAATGAAAGTCTCTCAAGAGACGGCATGCAGAACGGAATACCCTATTTTGTGCAGAGTCCAAGCCTGAATCTAAGCCTGAGCTCGGTTATACCTGAAAGATCTTCTATAAATTAATAGCAGAAACGGGCATGTACGAGTATGTATGGTATATAGTAGGGATGCGTTTCACTTTCGGGTACTGAATGGATTTTTTCATGCGACAGTAATGTTGGCACTTGGCTGTTATAGTCTTACGTACTCCTATGGTGCTGAATATTTGAGTTAAAGTACGCAAATGGATGTCCAAAATTTTGTATTGTATTGTATTTGGTAGAAAATCGATAGCTTTTAGTTAGTGGGTGGATGTGGGTTGTATAGATACGAATGTCGGAATATCAGGTGATTTATAAATTCAGACTCATGTTACATTTGACAGACATTATTGGCACAATGAGTGACGTTGAAGAGTCTTATTGATAAAATATTTGGAAATTCATGTCGCAAAAAGTATCTGAAATTGATTTTATACTTCAGCGCTTTACTTGAATGTGATGGTCAGATAGTGCAAAGAATAATGAGTACACACGTGAAGTATGTGCTTGTCTGTTAGCGAGTATTTTTAGCAGTAACGATTTCCGATTTCAAATAAACATTCAGATGCTTTCAAAAGATGTCCTACGCGAAATGAAAGAATTTTTAATAGACTACCAGCAGGCAAGTACAACAGAGGAATTCCTAAACAGCTGCGTGACGCATGATTATTTGCCGACTTAGCAGACACCCGACCAGTCATGAATGAATTTGTAAGTGTAGCAAAGGACTTTGGAATACCTTTCATCTCCGGTTTGGAATGACACATTAGGAATTTAATTTTGAAAACCGAGATTGGGTTTACCTTGTCAATTGATATCTCATACCGGGGGTAGAGTACGAATGCACAGTCGTTCGGTTTTAATTTTTTAATGTTACCAACATGCACTCTGGAGAAAATTGAAATTCAATTCTAAGATGCGAAAGATTCCGACATAGCCGGTCCAAAGCCTTTGCTGAGAATGAACGAGAAAGTCAAACCTCGAACTTTTGCAAATTTATCTGGATAATGCAATGCATAAGCAGACTTAGACTTAGAATAAGCCAGACGTTTTGGCGGAGGAATATCCAAATTCCAGTCAGTGGCGACGTCAGGCGCAAGTCCAGCGATAGCTACAGTTAAGCTACCTACTTCGACATATTCGAATCTAAGGGTCATTTGCATATTTATTTTTCACATTTAACCGAGCTATCGAAAAAGAGATGGTGACGACAGTGTGATCCTCGTAAGGATCTGACTCTTAAGGTTGGGCGTCATATTCCCTTTACTTGTATCACAAGCAGTCACTGATATGAATGCTATAACTCTTGACTACCCAATCGAATGATATATTAATGAATTTTCGGATCATTTATCTGACTCGTGCAACCGATCAACTAAAGGACTGGAAATTTCTGTAGAAAGACATTCTTCTATAATGATTGTTATACAGAGAAAAAGCCGTGCCTATTTGGATATGGGTTTGTCATCTGTGGAAGACTTCGACATGAAATAATTGAACATTTCATAATAGTCCCCATTAAGACTACACTGGAAAATATAAGCCTGATATGCACTAACCCTCCCACCGAGGAGAAATTGCCATAAAAGCTCTACACCAAACTTATGAGCATGGAATGTTAGGTCCCTCTTAAGGCCGCATGCAGCCGAACAACTAGTGGAGGCCCTAGACATAACCGCGAAATGCGATGAATGGGCCGGATAAAAAAAGGATGAAATACTGAGACATCTACTACGGCAACTGTTATCGACTCAAAAGCAGAGCCTATTTGGGTGTGGATTTGTTGTTGGAGGCAGACTTAGGCAAAGAGTTTTGAGATTCCGGCATGTGAATGCCGCGCATGACTTACGAGCAATGCCCTAGCTATGACATTAAAATTGTCCTTGGTGATGTCTTGATCAAATAACCGTCAGCGAAATTGACCACGATCGACGAAAGGCACTTTTCTAGTATAATGGATGTCTGAACGTTCCGAGCCAACATGGACTCGGGCCACTACCTCGTTGTACCAAGGTACCTTGCGGATATCCCGAACAGGGTGAAGACGAGCTATAGTAATACTCTGAGGAATTTCACGTCAGACGGTGATCTCCAAATCCTATTATGATCGATCGAGTCTCGCTTAATTCCTTAAGAGTTCCACTGCCTGCAGCATCAAGCATCGAAAACCAGTGGCAGTATTACCAAAAAGCCATCAGAGATGCGACTTCTGATGTGCTGGATTTCACGCGACCATCACAACGAAATCTATGGTTTAATGACGAATATAGGCAAGCACATGCAACTGAGCATGATGCATACAAAGCGGCGCTGCTTAGAAAGACTAGAGCTGCTCACCAGCTCTATGAGAAGAACATTAGAGTCGAACACTGGTTTATAAGGATGAAAACGGAAGAGCATGGGAGACGTAGTTGAGGAAATTGAGAAATGCTACTCTAGGAAAGAGATTTAGAAGATTTATCAAAAGGCAACAAAACATGCCGCGGACACAAACCCTGGATCGATGTCTTTAGAGACGAACAAGGGAACATCGTAGTAGAGTCGCAGTCGATGCTTAGGATCTAGAAAGATTATTTCGGTAGACTGTATAGCGGCGATGAAGAAACAAATACCGCTGTCAGGCAGAATAAACCTTTCACTCGACCTGGTTGAAGTACATATAGTCATATCTAAGCATAAGTCTAAAAAACGTACTGGAGCGGACTGCTTGACTGCCAAGTTCTTCACAGCGGGAGACGATGATTTGGTAGGGGGCATTCACCAGCTCATCTGTAAATATGGTCAGACGAAAACATGTCCGATGAACGAACCTCTGCATTGTTTGTCCAATTCTCAACAAAGGAGACCCACTGAACTGCGCTAACTGAAGGGGCATCAGTCTTCTTAACATTGGTTACAAGATCTTATCAGCCGTGTTGTGTAAGCACGTGAAGCCAGAAAAGTCCACCTTCGACCAAATATTTACACTACTACAAATCTTAGAGAAAACCTCTGAGCCTCAGATCGATACACATTTCCTATTCATCGATTATATGTCCGTGTTTGGCAGCATCTATAGAGACAAGCCATACTTGGCCAAATCCTTCCTGCACGCTCCTCCATCGAGGTCGGTAAACATCTTACAGAGACCTTTGATGTCAAAATGGGGTTTAGACAAGGCGATACGCTGTCATGCGATTTCTTCAACATCGTACTTGAAAGAATAGTGCCAAACTCATCCCCGAACACAAGATGCACAATCCGCTAAAAGTCCGTCTAATTACTCGCATACGCCGATGACATTGGCATAATTGGAATAAAGCAGCGTGATGTCAGTGGCGCCCTTGCAAGTATTGAGACTGAAGCGGCGAAAATGGGTTTTGCGGTCAATGAGGGCAAGATCAAGTATGTGCTACAAAGTAAAAAAGACAATGAGCGCCGATGTCTCGGAAAGAACGTTACATTCAATAGGTATAACTTCGAGGTAGTTAAGGACTTTGTCCAGCGCTGAGATCAAACGAAGAATTACTCTTGCCAATTGCTGGTTGTTTGGGCTATGAAGACAATTGACTAATAACAGTCAAATGGATTTTGAGCATTTGATTTAGGAATACGGATAATAATCGCGACACTTTGGTGAAGGTGGTGGAGTACCTTCTTCTATCAAATAGACGACAACAGTTTGTCAAGTAAAATTTTCTTAATGTGAGGATGTGGAATTTTAATTCTCGGTGGTGGGCCAGTGCTTTGGTTAATTTTCGAAGGATCAATGTCGTTTGGTATACCCAAAATAATGTTCTCATTGTTGAGAGAAAGAACTTTTGGTTTGGGAATACTTTGCACACTTTTTCTGCATTCCAAATATTCCTTCCAACTACTTGATGCAAAACAGAGGCCTCTGATCCGATAATCATACAAGACAGGTAAGGTATATTCTGGTCAATAACTTCTTCTTCTTCTTATCCTTTTATTACACCTTTCCTCGTTATACGAACTTATGCGTAACGAGTTTCCCATTTTTACTGCATCGCTGCTGCTCCACTTATGGGGTTGGCTAATGTCGCAGACCGCAGTACGCGTCTACATAATGCTCGGTCCTGGATCGCTCAGTGGTTAGCCCCAGGCATTGTTGCGCATTTGCCATCTGAGTAATCCATGAATTCTTTTTCCGACCTCGTTTTCTTACAGTTGGAGTAACCGTAGTTGATAGTGCATTTTTAACCGGATTTTCCGCAGATCTTCTTTGAACGTGGCAACACCAGCTTAATCTATTCGCCTCAAGCTGTTCGGTTACCGAATTCTTTGTATGTAGACTTCCTCTTATACGCGTAGATATAAAGCAATCGCGATTAGTGACTCCACTAGACATCCTCAACATTTTCATTTCCGCTGCCGTCATTTTGTTTTTAAACGCTTCGTACATTGTCCAGCACTGTGAACCGTATCTAAGCGCTGTTCCAACAACTGTGGTGTAGAATTTCCCCTTCAATTTAAGTGGAAATTTTCGGTCGCAAAATATTCCCGAATTTTGCCACCATTTCATCCATCCCACACTCACTCTGTGGTTTACGTCGTCGTCACATTTCGCTTTCATGTTAACGATTGATCTTAAGTGCTTAAAGGTAGTGCTTTTTGGAGGTACTATTCCGTCTTACATTATATCCGGAACAGGTCGCAACGGATGCGCAAATGGGCACGTCAAATGCTCCGTCTTTGAACGACTTCTTTGACTTCTTTTAAACCCGTTTCTCTCTAGCGCATTTCTCCATGAATCTAAGGCGTTCTGTAAATCTTCGACGTTGTCGCTAAGTATAACTGCATCGTCAGCGAAGAGAATTGGCGTTACATTTCCTTCGCGCATGCAGTCTTTTAAAAGATAGTCGAATACTACGTTAAAGAGGAAAGGGCTAAGTACGCTTCCTTGATGCACTCCAACATTAACTGGAAATTCTCTCGTTAGTCCAGAAGAGCTTTTAACCGCAGTTTTCACGTTTCCGTACATGTCTTGTATTATTCTAACATACGTTTCCGGTACGTTTTGAGACCTCAGAGCGGCCCATATGAGATGCCTGGGCACTCGATCGAATGCTTTCTCGAGGTCGATAAATACCATGTGTAAGTCCTTAGACGAATCTCGGTGCTTTTCCATTATTATTCGTAGGCTTTGGATAGCGTCCACCGTCGATCTTCCTTCAACAAATCCACACTGGCTATAATCGAGCTTTATTATTTGCCGAAGACCTTCGTTTAAGACTCTTTCGACGATTTTCATTGTGTGTGACATAAGCTTGATTGAACGGTAGTTGTTGCATTCTCGAGTGTCGCCTTTTCCTTTGTATAATGGAACCAAGAAGCTACTTCTCCATTGATTCGGCATAGGTTGTCCACATTTTAATTTATTTAAAAGTTTCGATAGCCAAACTCTGCCGATCTCCTCCATCTTCGCCTAAAACTCTGATGGAATGCTGTCTGGTCCCGCCGCTTTCCCCCGCTTCATTTTTCCAATTGCTATACTTATTTCTTCGATTGAAAAGTCCGAAACTTCCTCCACGAATAGACCAGCTGTCGGCACGATATCACATCGAAACTGTTTGTTAAGCAACTCCTTGCAGCATTCAAGCCACCGGTCACAAATTTCCTTTTAATTTGTTAGTAAGCGATAGTCTGCATTTTTGATGCATTTCGGCGAGGTTATTTCCATCAAATTTTTTCTCCTCTGTGCAGCGAGCTTAAAAATATTTGGCATTTTAGTACTGTACGACGTTTGAACTTCTTGGATAGCTTGTCTTCTATCCGCCGATCGTGAGGATATTTGTTCCAACTCCTGGCACAGGTTTCCCGCTTCTGCCACTCGAGTTCGAGCCAGGACTTTCTTTGGGATCTTTTTATGACGCTCGTATTCAAGAGTCAGTCTAGCTTTTTCGATATCGTCGCTCCGATCACATTTTGTCCACGCTTGGAATGCACTCTTCTTGTCGTCTACAGCTCGTTTGGTTTCGTCATTCCACCACCATGTTTCTTTGCCGACGTAATGGTATTTCGATATAGTCCCCAGATGGGACTTTGCGAGTGTTATGCATTCCTCGTGCATGCTGTTCCACATTTCTTGCGGGCTAAGTGAGTCTGCTATACCATTTATATTTTGAAGTACTTCTTTAGCCAGTGCGATAAATCTTGCGCTTCGTTCCTTCGATAGATTATACCACCGGATTTTTGGCTTTCCAAACGATGCCCGTGTTTTCGGTGGTTCCGCTGTGAAAAATTCTGTAATGAGCAGACGGTGTTGGCTTACTAGCGATTCTCCAAGTATTACTTTACAGTCCTTAACACGGTTTCTCATCGACATTTTGCAGAGGTGATAATCTATTTGCGTTTCGTGGCCTCCGCTGCTATAGGTGATGAGATGTTGTTGATGTTTAATAAACATTGTATTTAAGACGGTTAAGCCGTAAGCCCTACACGCTACAAGGATGTCTTCGCCAGCTGAATTTCTGGTTCCAAAGCCTTTACCGCCGTGGCAGTCCTCAAAATCAACATTTGTTTCTCCGACGTGGCCATTAAAATCTCCGCCTACGAAGAGCATCTCATCGATAGGTGTATTTCTAAGCAAATTACCGAACTCTGACCAAAATGTATCTTTTTCCGATTGGTCGCATCCATTTTGTGGAGCGTATGCGCTAACAATGTTCCACGTTTCATTGTGTATGACGAGTTTAACACTCATCAAGCGGTCGCTTATTTTCAAGATACTCGTACCAACGATGTTGTTTAGAAGATCCGCTGCAACAACGATTCCAACACCGTTTCGTCCATTGACCGTTCCATGGTAGAACATCTTAAATGCCTTAGTTTTTAAATCTAGAAAACGCGCTTTATTTCCTGTATTACACCACTTCGTTTCCTGTACGCACAGGATTTGAAGAGTTCTGTAACGCATAATCGCTTCCAGTTCTAAACTTTTTGAGGTCATCGATCCGACGTTCCAACTTGCAAACCGAAGTTTAAGGAAATATTTTGGAAACTTCATTTTGCCCGCCCCCGGAATCCGTCGGGCTCTGACACAAGCACTTCTGCTTACTCTGGGATCACCCGAGTGCGTTGCAATCGTGGTGCCCAGCGGGGTAGTGCTATTAATTGCGATCATTTCCATGAAGTGTATCTAAAGTTTGAGTGGTTTGACACTTGATTGATTGACTGTTCTTTTACCCCACCGGTAGTCTCCAGACGTGGGAACCCACTGATTGCATACAAACTTGTGGGAAAGTTTTAAGATGTTAAAGTGTCACAGGCTCATTTTTGGTGTCATAGTTGCCTGTATATGATTGGTGTCGCATTTAGTCGCCTCTTACGACAAGCTGGGACGCACTGCGGCACTATTCTTTATCCGATGCCGCACGGAGCGCACTTATCTGACCATGTCGCGTTGCCAAGGTTATTTTTTTCCGCTGTTGTTAACGTTTATGCCTCTGCGTCATCGATAAGGATTTATAAAGAGTATCTTTATTGTTTCTCTATAGGGTCTACCTATTTACCTGCTTTCTTAAGCCAATGAAGTATACAGTAGGCAGTCACTTGGTTGTACATGTTTACATACATCCAATTGCTTTTGATGATAGTCTTAGGTTAATTTGTAGACAGTTTCTCTGAACAAGTCTTACGGCGAAATAAGGGTCGTGGGAAGTGGCAATGAAGGACCAGAGTTTTTCATAGAAAACGGACCGTAGAAGCGTGTGATTGAAAACATAGACAGATTCTATTGCAAGTACGAGGTGTAAATGTCATTGGTCTCATGTAGTCATTAGAGTTGAAAATTCTATGAAATTCTTTAGTCGTAATGCCCACCTTATCTGAAACGGGGATTTCGGTATGGAGTTCAACCCTGTTGTGCCTACGAAGTTGGACATTAGGGTGTCCCTTCAATTTTTCAAAGTTTTAAATTTCTAACACATAGGTCTTAGTTTTGTTCATTTGCCTCTAAAACACTCGGAAATAAATTTTTACCTTATTTGGAGTATGATAACCCTAACTTGCATCGAACCATGTTCATATAGGTACATATTGTTCTGAATTATTCTCGCGATTACCACGTTTTATATTTAAAAGATGGCATTGGAATTAAGAAGCAATAAAAAATGTTACCGTCTAATCGTCAACTTCTTTCAGTACTTTTTTTTGACATTCGCGAAGTTAAATTGACTGTTAGTGAAAGCACTAATCTCGTCATTCGGGAGTGGATTATATTTTAGGAAAAAGCTAGAATCCCTACCAGAGCTATACCTAGTGTAAAAAAACTTGTTGATCTTCACCATGCTTGGAGGGAGTTGCAAAAAAAATCTAAAAAAAATACAAGATATTGTAACGGTATTTATTTAAACATAATTTGATTCAATTCTTTATTATAACTCACCCACACAGTTACAATCTATAATTATTATACTATATCTATGAACTGGGCAATTATAATAAAGGGGGGTGTGCCTTGATGTTATGCACTTCCACCCAGGGTCCTTTGGTTCACATTGAAATACTGACAGATCGGAGATCATGTCTGGACTCAAAAAAAAAAACTCTTTAGGGACCCTCCCAACTACTATTCACTTACCCATATGACCTCCAGGCACAGGCAACCAAAGAGGCCAGTCCGGGCAAGAAGTAGAAGGGGGTTGATCAGTTGGTTGCGGCAGGCATGCTTGCTTTAGCTCCGTCTTTCGCTCGCCGGAATGGAGGGGGGGGGGATCTTGCCACCAACATAGACCAACCGCAGTTACATTTATTTTTCCATGCCTGGCTCCAGATGGAATTCGAGCAAAAATGGTTTAAAATTTGGGACCCGAACTTGTCCTTAGATACTCGTATCTTCGACCTATCATCTCAGTCCCGCACCAAGATTCTATCAATCAGCTAAACTTCCATAATACTTATTAGCAAAGCAAAAGAGGTGTGAGCTAGGTGTAATGCTCAACCGGAACAACCCTCCCCTAAGTGTCTAACATAGATTAGCTAGGACACATCTTGGTAGCTACTAGATCCGTAGGTGTATTAGTAACTACCCCTATGTTGTATATAAATACTTTTTTTTTTTTCACCTCGTCATCCTTCGTAATCAGTCCCTCCCCTTGTTTCTCGCCCTATACAAACCAAACTTTACATCTCCCTGAAATGAAAAGAATGCCTTCCCAAAAAAATATTAAATCCTAAAATCTCGTCTAGAAGCAGGCACAGGTTATACTCGTAACTACAAAATCTACACAGTTTTTTAAGACCCAATTGATGAAAACAAAGAGATTCGGTGGTTCAGATGTACAATTCAAGTTTAACATTTTTATTTAATTCAAACATAAAAAATTAACCAAACAGTCTTGGGTTGGGGGAGGGCAAGGACTACCGTGCTTAAATTTTACATTAGTACTCGTAGTTACAATTTATATTAAATATGTTGTATAGATAGATACGGCGTGTTCTGACCGTTTTCATTAGTACTAAATACATTATTATTATTTTTTTTTTTTTGCGAATACTACTCGTACATTTAGGTTTTTTTTTTTTTTTTTGTTCTGAATTACTCTGTTCTTAAATGCTTTCTTCTATCACTTGTGTTATACCGTAGGGGTTACGACTTATATTACATATGAACGTTATATGTATATATTAAAAATAGAAACTGTACTCACCGTTTTAGAACCAAATTACTCAGGGAGGAAGTGCACTTCTTCGCTGGACGATTCGAATTGTTGGACTCTCGTTTTATTTGTTTTATTATTACTGTGACTGTATATTTGGAGATGCTAGTTAAAGTGAAATTCAATTTTAGAAGAAAGCTTATTCTAGTATATAATAAAAAAAATTGGATTGTTACAACCTTTTACAAGCTGCGGATATCCTTGCTAACACAAATTGGTGGGGTTGGGGAAGGGAGGCATGGGGTAGATTCTCGTGCTTCAGTTGTCCTTGTAACGGCTCGTTGCTGATCGGCAGAATGTGTTTATTAAATGTTGGATGCGGGATTTTTCCTTTCTGGGGGTACTTTGACCTGTGTATAGTTTCGGAGCTCTATTGATGGTGATGAGTTTCGGCAGTGGCCGCCACTGTTGATTGTTGGCTTGAATTTTATCCCATATATCACATATGGAAGCGGCACAATAGTCTTTAGTTTTTTTTTTTGTTGAATTTTAGATTGCTGTTCTGGATAATATACTTGGCACTTGAGGTGGCTTTCTTGGCTAGGGGGGTTATCACCGCGGTGAATAAAAAAGTTTTTTTTTTTTCTTCTTTTACACTTATTACGAGTATAATAGGATTCTTTTTTTTTCTTTTTTCTGTAGAATTTTTAGGTTTCTGTACCGGGCACTAGTAATTTAGGTGGATTTCCTCGCAAGGAGAGATACTACAGCGGGGAATATAATTTGCTATCACTTCTTTCTTTTTATTTTTCTTTTTTAATTTTTTTTTTTCTGATTTTCACTTTTGATCTTTCAGGTACTAGCAGAACTGTCACCATCGAGTACTTATCATCGAATCTTCAGCTGTTATCTCGTCTCGCTTGCTCAACACATCTTCTCTGACCATACAGCGATTCCGTTTTTTGCATGTACCGCATTTTATTTGCCATATGGTGATTCTAATGTTAATTGCCTTGTCTCTCACAGCATCCACATTTAAGGTCGTTCACCCTAGCGCTTTTTCCAACCAAAAATGTTCTAGGTTTTTTGTTTTTGGGCCGCAGTGTTATTCTCGATGAACGAACCACACCGTAGTGGGAGGGTGAGAAGGAGTTTCAGAAGGAAAATAGCAATCGACGCGTTTTTGTTTTGTTTGGGTTGTTATCCGAGCTATTGTCCTTGCTGATCATTTTAGGAGGTGGCGCTGGCGTCAATATGTGGTTTGGCTTACATATAATTATTTTATAGGTAGCAAAACAAAATACTCACTACACACGCAGATCATACACAAATACTTATTTGCGACTTATGTATGCCGTGTAGGCACATAGTCGTTTCCCACAATATTTACAAGCGCCGTGAGGAGGACTTTAAGAACAATTTTGATAATTTATTTGATATAGCACACGCTGATGCTTTGGAAAGGATGAAAATTGAAGAAGATAAGATATTTTTACAAAAACAAAGAGATCCAGGGCGTCCAGGGTGTTAAGCGGGTGTAGACAAAAAGTTAGCCGAAAAAGAAGAAAGGGCAAGATAAAGGAAATTAAATGAAGATATGAGCAAATGTGTTTCGGAGGTTTATCGTCATCTGTTACTACGCAAGTTTCTATTCAAACGCAAGGACATCACGATCAACTTACCAACTCTGATGAAAGCCTTGAGGAACCCTTGGCATCCACCGCTCAAATGGTAAGTTCTGAAACTAGTACAAAAAGAGGAAGGAAAAACTTGATCACGCCTTAGTTAGTTGCAGCTTTATATAGATGTCATTAAGCATAAGAGATTCTGTCTATATACTTCAGGCTGAAGTAGAAGCACTAGATCTCAGCTATGATGACTTTCCAATAAATCTTTTTCAATCGTCCTTAAATCGTCTTTTCAACGTATTCGCACACAGAGTCGAAAAGATAGAGCGGAATCTAATAAACCATATTTTCAGAATAATATGCTTGAAATGGTGACCGTTCACCGGATGAGAAATTATTACCTGGCCTTAACGTGAGAAGTTCAAAAGAAGAACGCCTGCCAATTCAAATTTCATTTGGAGATAAGGAACAACTTCTGGCTGCATCAAAGCTGGAGAGCTCTTCCGGCCAGGATCAAGCTAAAGCTGTGTTGAACACACGTTATGACTGGAACCTCGATGACAAAGTACAAATAATGTGCTGTGACACAACTGCGTCTAATACAGAGCGATTGAAAGGAGCTTGTGTACTTTTGGAATAAAAACTAGACAGGTAATTAGTACGCTTTGCTTGCCGCCATCACGTTTACTAACTGGTGTGTTCGAAACAAAAATCCACCAAGTCACAAGTAGCCCTGATATCCCACTGTTCAAAAAGTTTACAGACAACTGGAAAACTATTAATCCTGCTGCCATTGAAACATATACTGATATCGTCACACGACATTTTTGTAATACAACAATAGAAGATTTGTTGACATTTTATGATCAAGAACTGCAAAAAAACCATTCGACGTGACAATTATCGGGAACTAATTGAACTATCTATTATTTTCTTAGGAGGAGACAGTGAAAAAAAGGTCGATGGCTTGAGCTATTTACTCTTTAAAGATATGTTTGTTGCAATCGTAATTCAAAATTAGCACCACGGATAAGCGAGCACTTCAAGACGTCTGTTTAATCATTGTCGTTTTATATGTAAAACCATGGCTTGGATGTAGTCTAGCGATGAAGGCACCAAATCAAGATTTGCGCTTTTTAAAGAGGCTTAAGGAATTTGAAACTGTTGACAAATTGATCTCCAAAAATTTTTCACCCATATAAGGGACACCCTGTTGGACATTGTATGTAAAACTTTAACAATATGTGACTAAGGAACTAATATATTGTGGGAGTTTTCCTGTTGCATAGAATTTTCTCCAGCGGACGACGATAAATGTCGGCACCACCACTATTCTTTTCATCTATTCGTACTTTTCCCCTTCCTATGAACTTTTACAATATTTCTGCAGTTTCATGACACTTTCTATTCATTTCTTATTCCACAAAGTAGATATGAAACATTCGCGCGCTCCACACATCCCCTTTTGCCAACGGTGTTTCATAATCTCTCTCAAGATTAGCATAAATCAAAAAGTCTTGCCTTAAAATTTTCCAAAAGCACTTAGTACAGTTGTCTCCACCATCTCAAAGATCATCTTTAAATTGCCCCAGATTTAATCACAACACGCCAAGCGGGAGGAAATCCTTGTCGGACAAAGTCAATTAAATTCACTCGCCCACCTACCGTAAACCAACAGGGTGCCTTATTTCAAAAGCCTCCTCTGTGCTTTATTCTCGCGTCTAATAACATTCCAGCCTTGGACTTCCGGTTCCGATTTATACAATTTCCAATTACAGAATTACTCTCTTGCAAAGTGAAAATTCCTCAATAAAACGACAAATACAAGTAAGCCACACCAGAGGCAAAGGTAAAGCACAAGTCGAAGTAGAAGCACAAGCAATGGCAACAGTATTATCAACGGCATTAGAAGGAGACCAAAAGAAGAGGAAACGAAAAAAAGAAATCAATTTGTATATTGGTCACGTATCCAAGTACTCCCCCGGGGTAGCTGAAGAATTTTAATCGAACAAGGAACTTCAATTTGGCAAAAATATTGGCATTTAAATTTAACGCCGCATACCCTGAATCCCGTCTGCCTTAGTGTCCCATCTGTACCACCATTGAGATTTGATTACATCGTGTTGCGTCTAACTTTCCTTCCGGCGGCCACCATCCGACCTTCTACTGTCCGTGTGCTTGTATATAGAGGTAATTTAATTTTTTTGAAAAATGCGAGTGCGTTTGTCTTGTCCATTACTCTGGTGCGTAATCGTAGTCATTTGTCCTTTCAGCTCATTTGCTTCGAAGATAAATGCTGTGCGAAAATGTTGAACGGGCGCAATTAATCGTACGGACGAGCCACAAACGTAACGTTGGCCCTGTCCGATTTGCCCAACAAAACACGAATCCTCTTAATTGATTTGAATGACCCATTGCTCCTACTTCAACAGCTACTGCTGCTTCTTGCTCCTTGCTGCTGGCAATGTAGAAATCAGAGTGAGTGGTTTATGAAGTCATTAATCGCCAAGTCAGCCAGTGGTACTCGTAGGTGTGTCCTTGTCACTGTTGATGCCATCAATAAGGCAAACTCTGACTGGGCGATTGTTGTCAGTTGGTGGGTGTTGTTTGCCGATCGAATTGGTTCTCTCGAAATCTGTTAATGATTTTGTGATGGGCTCATTCCTATGTCCAACGATTCATGCTGTTTACTCATTGATTACTGGCTTCAATTTAACCGCATTGCAATTGAAATTGGTGTTGTCCTACGAGCAAATTGATTTGGTGCAATTCAAATCCACTTTTCCGGTGAAGTCAGTTAATAAATATTTTACTAATGAACTTTCCGCCTCTTGGTCTTAGTCTCAGGCTGATACGATACGGTGGTCATTAATCCGTTCCTTTTCAAATTTCCTGCATTGTAACTTGGAAGCAAACATTCCTTCCTCAGCACACACTATTCTTTAATTAGTTGGCGTCAATGGATGTGACATTTTTGTATATGTACATATATCACCTTCTGTACTCCTGGCATGCACGGTTCACAGGTTATGGTGCTACCCGAGCTCTCACCTACATGGCAAACTAAATGCTGTCCTGAACTATTCTTCCCAAGCGACTGTCGTAAGGTATAACTTCACAACACTCCTTAGCATCAAAGCTTTATTTAACGAAGCCGCCACTTGGACCGTCTTTAGGATTCAGCTCTTCTCAAAAAGTTTCACTTACGCCGTATAGATGCAAAGAGTCTGCAGTAAACAAAAAGTTCGTAAACGCGTCTCCTCGTTTAGACATTGCGGGCACAGCAGCGAACCATCGTGCCCGAATCTAAGGACAGCCACTGTGCACCGAAAGGCCGGGTCAGCGCTTACTGCATTGCAGTACCAGTACTTCGAAACTTGTATTGATGCCACAAGCTTCAACCTCACTACTTGTAGAGAATAACCTGGGTCACCCAACTTGTGAAAGGCCCGATCTGCGAGTATAGGTTTAAACCACAGGCAGCATTAACTCCCACTAGGGGTTCTACCTCTTTTAAGACAGGGCAGAACCGCAATCAGGGGGTCCGTGACTCCCATGGTAGTGCATTTTAAGTTTTAGTGAGAACTACAGGTTGTCTTGCCATCCAACACGACCCTATACCCGGCCGGTTGTAACTGGCCAATTTTAGTAACCTTCAATGGCATCAATCAGAAAGTTATAACGATAAAGCCAATATCCTCTACCCACGTTTGTGATTAGATTATGTCATTGATGGGCGTAACTCATATGATCGGGTGGCGACCGACCCCAGCCCACTATCGACCTGATTGATTATATTGCGATCGATGTCAAACCTACCTCCACTGGATGTCGGAACTTTTCGAAGAGACACATCAACTCGGGTCGCTACTTTGTTGCAGCCAGGTATTAGTATCACAGGGACCACGGTGTCAAATAAGACCATCAAAGACCGACAAGATATGGCTGTGCTCGCATGTGAACGCAAGAATATGCAGAGAACGCTTATCCCGAAATCTATCAACAACTCCAATAACGAGAGCATCAAAGTCCTGAGACTAGTGCCATCAAAAATGCCGCATGCTGGGCTTCTCGCGGCCATGCATCAGGAGCTGCTCGTGAGCTCTAAGAGAAAGAGAAAGAAATGTGCGCAATCAATGATATTGAAAGTTTGAACGAACGTTCAGCAGTTTTACCAACATTTACAAATGAAGTCTCAAACTAAGAGACCCGTACAGGATCTAAGATGTGAAGAAGGAAACTTTGTAGCAGAATTGCAGTCAATGCTGAGACTATGAAAAAACTTTCCCTTCAGGCTGCAATAAGGCATTGTCAGACAGACGATAATAGCCAAACCTTCCGTTCAATTTACCAATATCTAAGCCAAAATGGAACAAAACACTTGGACCTGACGGCTTACCATCCAATGTATTCCAAGCTGCTGTCAATAACTTTTTTGTGAAAACATACACAAACATATTTCTCCAATTTTATCAAAAGAGTGTATTTCTGATGAATGGCATCTCATTATCGCTGGCTCGATGCACAAAAAAGGAGACCTCCTCTGCTTCGCCAATCACAACGGTATGAGTCTGCTCAGCACCGCATACAAGGTTTCAAACGAAGAAAGTCCTCAATCGATCAATTCATCACACTGTGGCAGATGCTGAAAAAAACTTAAAAAGCCAAAATCGATACCCAACATCTTTTACTCGATTTTAGCACACAAATGACATTTTGGCATTCTTGCTGTAATGACCAGTGGTCTATCCAAATCAAATATTGGGTATTCGTGCGGTTTTTCTTTCAAAATTTGAACGTTTATTTAAGAAAATCAGAAAAACAATTTGTGGATCCCATCCCAAAAGAACTGCGCCGGCTTGGCAGCCAAGAATGAATCAAGCCAATTTTTGTTATTCTGCTCTGATGTGAACCGTATTTCAGTGAGGGCGTTCTGCATCGAGCGGAACAAATGGTAGTCAGAAGGGGCAAGGTCTGGGCTATAAGGCGGGTGGGGTAAGACTTCCCATTCACTGTTTTCCAAATAGTTCTTAACCGGAATAGCAACGTGGGGCCGAGCGTTGTCATGATGGAAAATTATTGCCTCGTGTCTGGTCACACATTCCGGGCGTTTTTCGACTACTGCTCTCTTCGTCGGTAGCGTTGTCCATTGATGGTTTCAACCGGTTTTAGCAGCTCATAATACAGCACACCCATCTGATCCCACCAAATACAGAGCATTACCTTCGCGCCATGGATATTCGGCTTTGCCGTTGATGTGGCTGGTTGGCCGGATTTCACATATGATTTTTTGCGCTTGGGGTTGTCGTAATGGATCCATTTTTCATCACCAGTAACAATCCGATGCAAAAATGACTGCCTTTTGTGGCGTTCCAGCAGCATTTCGGACATGCAAAACCGCCTTTCGACGTCCCTCGGCTTGAGTTCATGTGGAACTCAATTTCCTTGCTTTTGAATATATCCAGCTGCTTTTAAACATTTTGAAATGGCTGCTTGAGTGACACCCAAAGATTCTGCGAGCTCTTCTTGTGTTTGGCAACAATCTTCATAGAGTATTGCTTCCAGTTCTTCATCTTCAAATTTTTTTGGCGGCCCAGGACGTTCATCGTCTTCCAAGCCAAAATCACCACTTTTAAATCGCGCAAACCACTTTTGGCACGTTCGCTCAGCTAGCGCATGTTCACCATAAACTTCCACCAAAATACGATGACTTTCGGCAGCAGTTTTCTTCATATTAATGTAATGAAGAAGAACTCCCCGCAAAAACACTTTTTCAGGTATAATTGATTGATACTGTCTCGCTTGGGTGCCTCTCATGTGCCAGATTTAAAACTTTTGCCCTCAAGGAATTAGGCATAACAATTTTCGTTCCACGTAGCAGAATGTTACCCAATGTACATAATTCAAAGCGAAATGGGAAAAATCGGCTGACGTTATTCGCTTTCCATGAATTATTTTTCACGTTATCCACTGCTTCCATTAATTCCGCGTCTGTACCAGCATTCTCTACTACTTAGCTATGGTCAGTGCATTTGGTATAGCTCTTTCGATTATTGCGCAAATGTTCCGTTCAGATTGTTCGTCAAAGGTCTCAGGATATTCCCATCTGCATAATCTCGAAAACAAATCGGCAATGTTGGATTTCCACCGTTGATATATGACCTTAAGCTTACTTAAGGTGGCGCTACAGTCCGGGGTGGACCTGGGCCTCAGTCAATAAGCTTCTCCAGCCAGCTCGATCCCTGGCTAGCTACATCCAGTTTCGCACGCTAAGTTAGCTGAGGTCCTCTTCCACTTGCGTGCGCCACCCGAGTCATGGCCTTCCTCTACTGCGCTGTCCCTCGGGAGCGGATTCGAAGACTTTTCGGACCGGAGCATTGGTGTCCATGCGCTCTACATGACCCAGCCATCTCAGTCTTTGGATTTTCACTCTTCTGGCTAGTTCCATGTCGCTGTACAGTCCATACATTTCGTCGTTGTATCTCCTTCTCCACTCACCGTCAATGCAGACGGGACCGAAGACGCCCGAAGAATTTTTTCTCTCGAAGCAACCAAGACACCCTCATCCATTTTTGATAATGTCCATGCCTCTGCGCCATAGAACAGGACCGGGATTATTAAGGTCTTATAAAGGAGGCTTTGCTACTCAATTGCCTTCTTAACCTAAAGAAACAGCGGTTGGCAAGAGTTATTCTTTGCCTGAACTCAGAGCTGGTGTCCTTGTCTGTATTTTTAGCGGAGCCTAGGTAGACAAGGTCCTTAACTACCTCAAAGTTATATCAGCTGAAGGTGACGTTCTGCCCGAGACGTCGGTGTTGGTTGTCATTTTTGCTTGACAGCATATACTTGGTCTTGCCCTCATTGACCGCTAAACCCATTTTCGCCGCTTCCGTCTCAATACTCGCGAAAGCGCCACTGACATCACGCTGCTTTCTCTCGATTATGTCAATATCGTCGGCGTATGCGAGTAGTTGGACGGACTTTTGAAAGATAGTGCCTCTTGTATTTGCTCGTGAGTTTTGCACTATTCTTTCAAGTACGATGTTGAAAAAATCGCATGACAGCGCATCGCTTTGTCTTAATCCTTTCTGGACATCAAAGGTCTCGGTGAGATTTTTACCGACCTTGATGGAGCAGCGTGCATTCTCCATCGTCATCCTGCACAGACGGACAAGTTTGGGATGCCAAAACTATACATTGCTCTGTATAGCTCGTCTCTAAAGATGCTGTCATACGCGGCCTTAAAATCGATGAATAGGTGGTGGTATCGATCTGAAGCTCATGGGTGTTCTCCAAGATCTGCCGTAGTGTGAATATCTAGTCAATGGACCTATCAGGTTGTTAACGAACGGCTTCAGGCGTTAACACAATATGGCAGATAAGACCTTATATGCGATGTTAAGGAGACTGATGCCTCTGTAGTTGGTGCAGTTCAGAGGGTCTCCTTTCTCGAGAATCGGACAAACAATGCTGAGGTTCCATTCATCGGGCATACTGTCGTCCGACCATACGAGTATTTTACAGATGAGTTGGTGTATGCTCCTTACCAAGTCATCGCCTGCCGCTTTGAAGAGCTCGGCAGTCAGGCCATCCACTCCAGCAGCTTTGTTGGACTTAAGCTTCGATATGGCTATCTTCACTTCATCCAGGTTGGGTGGACGGAATTGTTAGTCATTATCCTCCAAGTTGAAAGGTTGATTCTGGCTGACAGCGGTATTTGGTCCGTCATCGCCGTTATACAGTCTGCAGAAATGGTCTTTCCAAATCCTCAGCATCGACTGCGATTCTACTACGATGTTCCCTTGTTCATTTCTGCATCTCTGTGGCGCTGGCGCCACGCGGAGGCGTGAAGTAGCGCTTATTAGCAGAGCTGCAAGAGGTTCGGCTGTAGAGGCTCATTCTCATCATTTAAAGAACCAGCACCTGTCGAAAGATGCTACTTCTACGAGTCCTTATACTAATCGTTGCCATCCTTAAAGGACTGCAATCTCAAGACTCATCATTCAATGCGAGCTGGAGGCTTGAAAACTGCTTCTAGTGGTTTATTGTCTGTAATCAACTCGAACTATATACCCGCCTAGCAATAGTTAAACCGTTCCACCGACCAAACCAACGCAAGACTCTCTTTTTCTGTCTGCGAATACCTCCTTTCGGCCTGCGACAAGCTTTTACTCGCGAATGATATTACATGGGAAATATCTCCCTCAAATTGTAAAAGCACAGCGCCTAACGCTACTGGGCTCGCACCGGCTTTTAATCGAATTCGCTTTGTTGTATCGAAATACGTTAAAGTCGGTATCCTTGCCAAATATCCTCTTAATTTATGAAAAAAATCGTTCTGGCATTGCCCCCTTTCGAATTTATCATCTTTTTTTGTAAGCTTCCGGAGCGTTTCTGTTATGTCCCCAAGATCAGGAATATATTGACAAAGGTATGCCACCAGGCCTAAGAAATTTCTTGTCTCTTCTTTGCTGGTTGGTGGTCGGAATACCAGGACGTTCTTAACCTTCTCAGGGTCTGGATTTATCCCGAATGTTGAGAAAATATGTCACAAGAACTTCATGTTCTTAACTTTCCAGACACACTTATCCTTGTTTAGCCCCACATTTTACTTATTAAAGACATCCAACACAGGCTTTAGGTTTACGTTATGTTCGTCCTCTGTTAGACCAAATACTATAATGTCATCTATAAAATTTAAAGCATTCTTACACCCGGCCAAGATATTCTCCATCTGCCTCTGAAAAATCTCTGGGGCCGAATTAATTCCAAAAAACAATCGCTTGCACCTGAATATCCCTTTCGACGTGATAAATGTCGTTATTTCTCGACTTCTTTCGTCTAATTCAAACTGGTGGTAAGCGCTTTCCAAATCTAACCTCGAAAACCAATTTGCACCCTTTAATCTGGTCATAAAGGAGTCAAGGAGTCTTAATATAGCAAAGGTTAGCCCGCCTCATGTCAATGCATAACCTTATGTCCCTAGTCTCCTTAAAAACGACGACAGTAGGAGATATCCAGGGACTCTGTCCCCATACCCGTTCTATGATATCCCGAGCAACTGCCTCCTTCAATTTAGCCTCCACCTTTTATTCCAGAGCAGCTGGAATTCTTCGCACCGGCTGTTGAACCGGCTTCACCGACTCATCGATCGACAGAGAGATAGTAATGCTGTAACTTTCGGAAATGGCTGCAGGTTATCGACTCTATTGACACCAAGTCCGAGCTTCAGGACGTTCAATTTAATGGCAGTATCACGGCCCAAAAGCAATTGTCTTCCGTTCTCAATTACATAGAACGAAGAAATCAAATAAGTGTTCCTTCCTATTCACCCCTATTGTCGCTTCAAAAATCATTTTTACCTTAAGCAAGTCATTTTCGGCATTTCGTTCGAAGACTCCATATAGCAGCTCTTTCCCTACAAAGGTGCTCCCAATCTTACTCGCTAAGAAGGTTATGACGAGCCCCCGACTCTATCAGCATCGGAACTAAACGCTCCCAATAAAGCAATTAATTATTTCCCTCATTTTAAGCGCAAGATCTTCACCCTTCCGATATATTGAAACTGTTGTGTTCCTCAAATCTGTCAGAAGTGCTATCACTCTTTTCTTCGCCCACTCATGCTCATGGAAGTAGTGGGCAGCATCATGGCCTCCGACTTGTTGTTTATCTCTTCATATACTTGACACATTTCGATGACCTCTGCTAGTTTATACTCTTTGTCTAATAGGCGTTATTTAATGTCGCTCGGTTCCGCTTGTCCTTTATGTTTATTTCCAAGATCTGCTCCCTCGTTTGCCCAAATTCGCACTTTTTCTGCCTGATTTCGCAATTTCAAAACAAATTTATTGAATCTCTCTCCTTGTCCAGGATTCAACGAACGAAATAAGTGCCTCTTGAACGTGGAATTTCTTGTAGGAGAGAAATAGTTATTCAGCTTATCAACGAGAACCCCCGAAGACATCGGTGTGTTCTTCTGCATCCTGTTGTTGGCATAGTGCCCCTGGAATGTTATAAATTGCCTCCTGAAATTGTGTACCACCCAAATGTAGTAATTTGTTCTTATTCTTTGTTGGATCAGTAATCTCTTCTGCTTCCAGATACAGATTAAAGGACTGCAGCAACTTTTCCCACTCCGACCGAATCAAGGAGAAATTACCTTACAGAGAAATGGTGCTGTTCTCGAGCCACTCATTTCAACACACTTGTCTTGCAACACAATAATTAAACATTTTTATTCGCAATTTAATGCATGACAATTGAATGTCCGTCTCACCCGCAATTGAATGCACTATTCGAAATCACCAATCAACGACCTCTGATATCAAAAAAGGTTTTAGACAAGGTCATGCACTGTCACGAGATTTCTCGAACATCATTGTTGAAAGAATAGTACAAAACTCAAGCGCCAACACAAGAGATATGATTCTTCAAAAATCTGTCCAACAACTCGCATACGACGGTGATATTGACATAATCGCAAGAAAGCAGCTTGATGTCAGTGGAGCTTTCGCGAGTATTGAGACGGAAGCGGCGGAAATGAGTTAAAAGATCAACTAGGGCAAGACCACTCAACACCGACGTCTTGGGCAGAACGTCACCTTGGATAGGTATAACTGTTGAGGTACTTAAGGACTTTGTCTACCTGGGCTCTGCCATCAATTCAGAAAAAGACACCAGTGCTGGGATCTTAGAAGGTCATTCTGCCCTATGGTGCAGAGGCATGGACGTTACCAAAAATGGATGAGGGCGCTTTGAAAGAAAAATTCTTCGAGTGATCTTCGGTTCCGTCCACATTGAGGATATAAGACAACAAACTGGACTGGACACCGACATCGACTCAGCCAGAAGATGACTGGAAGTTGACTTCAGCCTACTAAGCATGCGAAACTGGAGGCAAATAGTGAAGGAAAGAGTTGGCTGGAGATGCTTTTTGACTGGGCCCGCACCCTGCACTGTAGTGCCACCTAAACTAAGTGAGTTTCTGTGTGGATAAGCTAAAATTCAATCCAACCAATTTTTTACAACAAAATACAAATTACGTTTAAGAAATACATAAACTCCCAGGGAAGGCTACGCTCGTATATACATACATATTTCAGTTAACACATATTTATCTGAACTCCCTTATTTATCTGAACCTCATTGTGCCTGCTGAATTAATTAATTTGTTTAAATTACCACCCACAGATAACAGATATTTACATCATCCCGATATTTTAAATCTCAGCTTTCAGGACAGCACATTCATAAATAATTTGTCTCTTCAGGAGTCACACCTCAGTTATTAAGGTAGTAATAATCCAGAAAACCGCAATGGAAAAATAAATTAAATAAAAACCTCTCCCGCAATAAACATCGCCTGCACAAAAATTTGCATTTGCAAATAAAATCAACTTAATTTCCAGGCCTTCAAATAGGTAACTAGGGGGTTGGGGATGAAGAACCTCCATACACGTATTTGTACATAAATGCATAATGTAACACCACCCTGTGGCTGTAGTCGGAACAATTGAAATAAACCAACAACTTCCGGTTGTATGAGCTCTCGTGTCTCTACAAAAGCCCAGACAAAGCGAACATTTTATGAGCAATACGAGCGCTCATGTAATCCAATAAACAAACATAAGTCGATATGTGTGGTCTCACTCTCAATCTAACCCCAACCGCAACCGCAATTGACTGTGAATAAACCTTATACATATAAAGGATATGTGAAGGATGTAGGTTGGGTAGACCGTGCCACATACTCTTTTCCAGAATCACCAGAATCGACTTAGTGTTCATTTATCCTTAACAAATGTACGTAAATTTTTATTCATATTTTGTGCCTTCGCAGGACCTAGTTCACATCATAAAGACATACCGGGTAAATATTTTCCCTCTGCAAATACATCAGTATCCTGTCATTTAAATTTTGTAAGCATTTCACCGTAAAGGGTTTGTGGTTACCTTTTCTATTCCTGTTTTTTCTTGTCCTGAAGATCTAATCCTGGCTGGAGTGGAAAGACATCTACTCGTTCATGTAGCTGTGAATTTTGTTTCCTACTTAAAAATTCCATTTTTATTGAATGGGGATGGGCACGAAAATTCACTACAAACAGTCAGAACATGACAGACATTTAAATTGCCTTTATGACGTAGAAAACGGATCAACATATCTATCAAATATCCTCGGGAAACCTCCCACCATAGTTCAAATAGTTATTTTTTTTTGCATCTTATGTGGGACCAAATCCGTAAACGAAACGAATACAGTGAGGAATGTTTTTATAGAACAATAGCCAAAATAAATAGACGCAACAGACTGCTCCAATCATTTTTGGTAAGCAGGACATGATATTATCTTTGAATTGCGATACTTCGTTACTGAGACTGACACAAAAAATTCTATTTTCGAGATACTTTGTCTGAAGAAAGACCGCCAAGCGTTACACGTAAACTATCGGGCAATCTAACATATACCGAAGCCACAAAATTAAATTTTAAAAGGGCCGATGAATCAGGGGACTCTGCATCTCAAGTATTTTCCAATATACTCGGGAAATTTGAGCAGAAAAACATATTAAATGAACTCATTTTCGAAAAGTCAACAAAGATTGTGGTGGCGATGGCGCGATGGACGCTCATTGGATTATCACGCAGAGGGTCGTTGGTTCGATCCCTGGCATCACCCTTTCGGCGGGCAATGGCAAACTCACGAAAGTCAAATTGCCTATGAAAGGGTTTCTAAGGAGTGCCGTTCGGATTCCGCGATAAACCGTAGGCCCCGCTCAGATGTGACAAAAATGACAACATGAGCAACACAAATGAGTGTGGCCATGGCCCACATCGGGCTGCCAGGGCCACAGGGTTTTTTTTCTTTTTTAACCTTCACCTTGTCGGTATATACCTGAATGTAGATCGCAATTTTCAATTTTGCATATCTCCGAGATTTATTAAGCGAATCTAAAACGGTGGTGAGCTCTTTCGGAGAATGACATTTTTTCATTTTAAAAAGATAGCTGGTGACCATCGATTTGTTTTTCTTTTCGTAGTATACTGGAACAGCATCTTATCCATCGTATCAACTGCATCTTTGGTTTTGTTGTAATATAGAATAATGTCCAGCTTCAGTTTTTGCCCAAAAACATTATCATCATTATGTTGGGTACGACAGCCTTGTCCTTTTTTGGCACATATGTTAGGAGCAAAGCACCATTTTTTCTAAAACCTCTCTAGTTTTCCAAGCTTTGAATTCGACAGGGATACAGCGCTTGTTTTTTATTTCATGAGATTCCATCCCAGTAAATCCTTGACTAGAGGAAGCGATGTGAAAAAATTATCCACTGTCACACTTCTGCCAGTGTTTTTATAAGGAACAACTAAATCCTTCACAACACGCTCGCCCACGCACCACGGATATTGCCAATCTTTTTAGTATAAATCTGCCCGTTCAATGGATATGCCGTGACCGAATCACAAGCCCACCATATCTTGATCCCATATTTCGCTGGCTTTGATGGAATATATTGAGTGAATTTGGTGCGACCTCTAAAAGGGAATAGTTGCTCATTAATTATTATAGAACTGTGTGGCCTAAAATAGTCCTTTAGATTGGCGTTCATTTTTGGTATTTCGAAAATTTCGCTAATGGGTGTCGCCTTATCGGTTTCAATTCTTGCTTGTCTCGTGGCATCAAAATCAAAGCGAATAAACCTCGTTATGTTGTAGAACCGGCGATCAGACATAGTTGCACGATACAGCGGAAAGCATTATTTTTCCACAGTTGATCAAGAGCTTCGTAATTTCGGTGGCTTCGGTGGCTCCCAATAACAATCAAAAGTCCTATATATAGCAATAGTTCCTCTTCTTGCGAAGCGTCCCAGATCAAAACTTTTTTATTGGGATTTTCTGCATTGCATTTACAGTACTCCTTCTCGGCCTTTCTGTGTGTGTGCCTACAAATCATAATTTGCATTGAACAAAAGGGAAAATGTATCTACACCGCTCAAATTCCTAGTGATTGGTTTGGCACCCACAAAATGTGGCTCGCGAATTATATTATGCGCTGTGCGAACGCTGCAAGTTTGGCCTTGTTTTCTTTTATTGAGTCCCATCTTTACCAACATAAGATGCGTTCAAAACTTGATCCACTGGAGTACAATAATAATATTGTTAGAAGAAGAAACCGATCCAAACGTGGAGGCGGTGTCGCGATCTTCATTAAAGAAGGCATAGAATTCCACAGAGTGTACGATGGAGTGTGACGCAGGTTCCGGGTGTTAGAGGCAGTCGTCATTTACATTTGCTCCGCAGCGGAAAGCGGTTGTACTTGGCCTCTGCTTATGCACCTGAGGCCTCACAATCCACTTTATTTATAACAGAGCTCGACACGCTTTTTCGACTTCTGAGGCTGGAATCGGGGGAGAATTATTTTATAATCGGCGGGGCCTTCAACGCAAGACACAGAGATTGGGAAAATAATATGCCAAATACTAGAGGGAACCTACTACTCGATTGGTGGGGTCAGCACGATGCCATGTATAGACTCGGTCTTAAGGCGACGGATAACCCGTCGTTTCCAAGAGGCGGGTCTTATTTGGATCTATTACTGTATGACGAACGTATACGACTGACAGGTACGAATTTACAAACGCTTAACTGTCTGCGCACATTCGTGTATGACAGCGACCATTGCGGTTTTAGCACCGAAACCACAGTTCCCAACGAAATTGCGGAATTGGAGGAGTTTGTCCAAAGATATTCTTACAACTACAGTAAGACTCGATGGACACGCTTCTCCGCAACCTTGACAAGAGCACTCTCCTCGAACACGCTCCACCCACCGTCCAATAGGAATTTATCAAACGAGGAGATCGATAAGTACCTTAAACGAATGGACGAGACAATAAAACAAACTATGGACACTACAATACCGCGGTATAAACAAACGACTAAAGAAGATCTGTTCCGCAATCCTACTATTGACGCACTGCACCGACAGAAAAGTAGACTTCTGACAAGAGTTAAAAACTTGTACAGACAGTTTACAGACAGACAAGACCCAGAGATTAGGACACTGAAGTCGTCGATTAAAAATATTCAAACGTTAATCAAAGAGAATTACAGAATTGCTGTTAGTTTGTATTGGAACAACAAGGTTCGGGCTGTAAACACCAGCAACCCGAATATGTTCCCGCAAATAAATAAACTACTTCGGAGAAAAAATCAAAACGACCTTCAGTGTCTTAAAATACCCCGGATAACAGACAACGAACGGTTACTAACAATAGCAGGCATTGATACAAATGAGGCTGCTGATGATGACGACTTCTTTGTGATCGAGGATCCACAGGAGAAGGTTGAGGCCATAGGGGCGACTTTCCAGGAAGTATACAAGGCCAATGATATCATTGGCCCTAATTATGACCTGGACAATCGCGTCTTGGTGCACAACTTCTATATTCGAAATGAAGTAGAGAACTGGCGATCCGAGGGCTCTGGTTTCACCTGGTTCAGCGACGAAAATATGGCAAATAATGTCATTGCCAGAGAAGGTGGCCGACCCCCCGTTCATTTCGAAGGAAGAACTCCATAAGATCTTCGACATATTCAGAGGTAAGAAATCAGTGGGGACCGATGGTATTCCGAACATCTTTCTTCGACATCTCCCACTAGAAGCGGTGGACATTTATACCACCCTGTTTAATAATGCAATGAATAATGCACATTATCCAGTACATTGGAAAACGGCGGTGGTTCAACCTATCCCCAAAAAGGGAAAAGATAAACCCAATCCGGCGAATCTCCGGTCGATAAGTCTCCTTCCGAATATCAGTAAGGTGTTCGAAAAAGTAATCAATAGAGCTCTGACTAGGTGGGTTGAGGACAAACATATAGTTCCGGATAATCAATTCGGTTTTAAGGCAGGACATGCTATCTCACATGCCGCGTCTAAACTGGTGTCCGATATCCAATGGAATAAAGGCAAAAAACAGTGTACTGGTGCCTGCCTAGTTGACTTGGAGAAGGCTTTCGACACTGTATGGTTAGAAGGTCTTTTCTACAAGCTGGCTAGTCTGGGGATCAGTAAACCTCTCTTTTACATTCTTTATAATAGGCAAACCAACAGTCAGTTCATCGTGAAAAATGGTGATGTGACTTCTGTTGGAATATTTCAAATTAAAAATGGTCTTCAGGAAGGCGGCGTCAATTCGCCGATCCTATTCAACATTTATACAAGCGACTTGATAGGTTCACTTCCCCATACTATTGGGTACGCAGATGACTTGATAGCGTACAGAACAGGTCCAAAAATCGAGGTCATTAATACACTCTAACAGCGTGACTTCGATAAGATAAGACGATTTTGCGATGACTGGAAGTTGAAAATCAACTTTCAGAAGTCGGAAACCATTCTTTTAAGGACGCCGTTGTCTGAAGCCTCTAGGGACACCAGAAAAAATTGGCGAAAGTTCTCGATCATTGGACAACACGGACAGCCTCTTGCCTGTCGAAACGTAGTCAGATACCTTGGGATCTGGCTAGATCAGTTTCTGTATTTTAACAAAAATGTAGATGTTGCTCTGGCCAGAGCTAAAGGCGCTTTTGCCCTCACAAAGAGACTGTTTTATAGCAGCTAACTCGATGCGAGGGTAAAGATAATCTGCTACATGGCCCTTATCAGGCCCATGCTGGTATATGGGTGTCCCGTGTGGTTCAATGTACGAGCAAGCTTAATGGAAAAGATTCGGGTGCTGTTCTTCATATGAGAGTTTGTAGTGAATATCAAAAATGCTATGTATGAAGAATAAGCTTTCTCTATACATAATTACATACATATATAGGTACATAAGTGGAAAATTTAATAATTGATTACCTGTTCAAATGAGCACTCGAAAGAAATTTTATTTCCTTATTTTCCATCTTGAGCGAAAAGAAACTAGAATATTAAATAAAAAAAACAACGGTGAAAACCTCTAGTAACGGTTTAAAATGTAAACACAAAAAACATAGCACGTCAAAGCATAAACAAATGTGAGTAACATTTCTATACCCGGGATTAAGAGTTTTTTATTGGCGACAAAGTGAACGTTAACAAAGATTGAAAATAGGTTCATCAAAAAACGAACTTACCCGAAAACATAAAGAAAGGAAAACTAAAATTACTTACTTGGTACGCTAACGGTGTTTTAGACAAACTCAATGAATGAGTGTTATTCCTTAGTATAAATGATATTGACGTTTGGGGAATTTCCGAAACTCGCTTGAAAAATGGGTCGCGCGCAAAAATAAGGTATTTTAAGGACTACTACGCATATCACCCATCGGGAAATGCTAAAGGCGGATCCTCCTTATATATCAAAGAGACGATCGAGCATAACGAAGATTTATAAATAGAGCTCGAGCCTGTGCAACTAATTGCCGTACGCGTAAAATCCGAACGCAATTCCTTTACCATTTCAGGTATTTACTTCCCTCCGCGATCCAAGATCACAAATAATTGGCGGTGACTTTTATGCTAAACACATTTCTTAGGGCTCAAGATATGTTTCCCAAAAAGGTAAATTGGTCTATGCAGCTGGTATGGACAACAACTGTGACTTCCATTCGACGGGTAAGCCGACTTATTTCCTTCGTGGAAATCGTTAAATGTGCTGCGTGGAACAACACACCGCATCAACAACAAAAACTGGCGAAAAATAGCACAAGTAACCCGCCAAAGATAAAGGAAATGTTTATGTAAAATGTTACCAAATCACAAAACAGATCCCGAATTGCCGAATAAAACCCCGTTAACTGATTTAGAAATAAATAGTTTAATTCAATATAATAAATTTACAATGTTATTTAGTATAATAATTAATAAAAGGGGAGGATTGGCAAACGATGATAATCGCGCGACATGTTAAGAAGAACTACTACAATACAATTAACGAATTCTTGTGTGAGCGAAGTCAATCATGTAAATGTATTTTATTCATTTTTAACATCCTCCAGCCCGGATGATTCAAAACTTCGTCAAATTTCTAATGGATACAGCAGCTGCACAGGTCTTCGGAAAACCGATTCATTTGATATTTGCGAACTTTACATGCGCGAACCTTACCATCTCTTCCTGGGAAAACGTTAACGATGACCTCCAGGCGCCAAAGAGTTTTGGGCAAAGAGTGATCTTCCATTATCACAACATCGCCAATTGACAAGTTTATTGACTTGTCTTGTTGCACATATTCGGTGTACCATCTTCGTTTGAAACAAGATGTAAACATCAAGCGTTCTTTCCACTTCTTACGTAGGTCATCCGATGTGCGCTCCTTCTCCTCTGTCATATCCTTCATCTTGGGAGAATGTTCTGGTCCGCGCAACAGCTGAGAGGGTGTCAAAGGTGAAAGGTCCAACGGATCATCTGCAACGTATGTGAGTGGCTAGCTATTGACGACGTTTTCGACTTCTGTCAGTAAGGTGTACAACTGGTCGGAGCTCAACGTTGCTCAGCCGACAGCTGCTCTAAGAGAGGTCTTGTCTACACCAACAAGCCGCTCCCAAAATCCACCTCACCAAGGAGCCCTCTCTACGATAAACCTCCAGCAAATGCGATGATTCGACAAAAATCCATCAAATTTTTCGTTCGAAGTCTTCTTAAAGGTAGCAGCGTTATCTGAACAAATATCTCTGGGTACTCCTATAGGAGCTATGAAGCGACAAAGGGCGAGTATGAAACTTTCGGTAGAAAGGTCAGGTGTTAGCTCCAAACGCACTGCTCTTATAGCCGCACACGTAAACAACATAATATACACCTTTTCTTTTGGTCAGATTTATATGTATCGGGTTTTCCAATAGGGACTTGACAACTTTGATTTTAATTTATGAACGCATTCTTTCAAACTGTCACTGTCAATTTATTCTGTAAACTCAACATTTTCATCATGGTAAAGTACACAAACGAGCAACTTCTGCAAATTATAAAAATTTTCTAGCGAAATTCGGAGTCGGTGACTGCAACTTTAGAAGCGCTAATTCCGGTCGTAATTCTCGCCCTAGTAGACAGGCAATAACAAGTTTAGTGCAAAAATTTGAGTCTACATATTCATTGTGTGATGTTGCCGCGTCAGAGAGACAACGGGTTGGTCGAAGTGTCGAAAATGTCGCTGTCGTTCAGGCGTCCGTAGCAAACGATCTAAATCAGTCAATTCCACGGCGTTTTCAAGAATTGGGCATCGCTCAGACCACATTATGGCGTATTTTGCGTAAGGATCTTGGTTTACACCCATACAAGATCAAGCTGACTCAAGAATTGAGGCCGATGGACCATTTGAAGCTACATACGTCCTTCGATTGGGTTCTGGAGAAGATGCGCCAAGATGGTGAATTTCATCGCCAAGTCATCTTCAGTCGATTGGCCACCTTGTTCGTGCGATTTAACGCCGCTTGACTATTTTCTGTGGGGCTACGTTAAATCATTGGTTTATGCCAACAAGCCGACGACGTTGGAAGAACTCAGAGCTAACATTAAATGCGAAATAGCGGCCGTTTCGGCCGAGATGTGTTGCCGAGTCCTTGAAAATTGGGTCCAATGAATCGACCGCTGCAAACGCGCCCGCGGTTGCCATATGAACGAAGTCGAGTTCCATTCATAAATGTTTTGATTGTACTTCAAGCCAATAATAAAGTTTCTGAAATATCTCAAATGGTTTGCGTTTTATTTAAATAAAAAATGGGTCAAGTCCTTTTTGGAAAACCCTATATAAAGAGGTCCTGCAAAATCAAGATCAGTGTCATTAAATGGCATCGAAAATACAATGCGCTCTCGAGGTAAAGGCGCAAACGGCTGACTTGCAGGCTTTGCTTGTAGAGCTCTGCATACAGTTTTTTTAACAACAGATCGAACTAACTGCTGACATTTACCGATCCAGTAGGTAGCTTGTAAATGTGTCATTACAGCCGGTACCCCTGCATTAATTAGTTTTTCGTGCGTCTCAACCACTATTAACTTTGTTATATGAGACATCTTCGGCAGAATTATTGGATAAGCCTGAATTGTCGACTGTAGCAAGTGTAGTCGCCCACCGACATGCAGGAACTTATGACATGGATCTAGAAAAGGATTTGAAATTAACAATTTTGTGTACCGTTGTTCTGCTGGAGGGCAGCAATTTCCAAGCGCAAGTACGGTTGTTGCGGTTCTTTGATCCAGTATATTTCAGCCTGATCAATTTCGTTGGCAGTGACAAAGGGTGACTTATTAGGAAGGATCATTTCATTACGACGTAGACGTTTAAATTTGTTAATGACTCGAAAACAATATGTTTTCACCCGTAAAAGACGTCTCCAGCTGTTAAACTTGGTACAGTCCGTTAGAGTATGATGAACATTCGCAGGTTTAATATCCGCCTTTTCCTCCTCGACCAGCAATGAAAATGTTGAGAGCGACGTTGTATTTTCTTCTCTTACAGGTGGGCAATAATTTGCCTCTTGTTGTAGCCAACTAGGCCCAGACAACCACAATTCAGAGTTCAGCAGCGATGATGCGTTTATCCCTCGTGTAACTAGGTCGGCAGGATTCTGAGAACCAGGACAGCCTTCGGATTTCTCGGACGCAGTTTTCAACATAGGGTCTCCATTTCTTCTGCGTTCCTGATATCCAAAACATGACGATTTTTGAGTCCGTCCATAGAAACTCTTCACAAAATTTTATTTGTAAGTTGATACGAAGATAGTCCAGTGATCCAGCTGCTACCAGAGCTGCCGTAAGTTCCAATTTAGGAAGAGTCAATTCGTTGGTGTAACTGTTCTTAATAGGTGCGATTCTGTTGTTTGCACAAAGAAAACGTACGCAAACTTTTCCTTCATCATCACAAGTTTTCAAATAGGCCACTGCCCCAAAGGCACATTTTATCGGACACCAGAGATCGTTACTGGAGACGAGACGTGGGCTTACACGTTGTTTTCAGTCAAAAAAGAAGGCAAAGTTCATGGTTTTCATGGATTACAACGGTGTAGTGCATCATGAATTTTTGCCAGAAGGCCAGACAATTAACAAAGAGTATTAGTTGGGCGTTATGAGACGTTTGCGTGAAGAAATTCGCCGAAGGAGACCAGAATTTTGGGCAGAAAACTCGTGGATTTTGCACCTTAATAACGCGCCGTCGCACAGCGGCATCATTATTCGTAACTTGTTGACGAAATATGCAACAAATAATCGTACCATCCAACAGCCACCGAATTCACCGAGTTAAAAAACCACTACAAGGAACGCGTTTCAGCAGCGGAGAGGAAGTAATGGAAAAATCGCAGGAAGCATTGATGGACATACCGAAAACTGAATATACAAAATGTTTCGAGGATTGGATCAAGCGCTGGCATAAGTGTATTGCAGTCGATGGGGTTTACTTTGAAGCGGACAATATATTGTAGATTTAGATGAATAAACTTGTATTTTCCGGGAACTTTTTGATCAAGGTGGTAATTCATTCGAGTCACTTCCTTCTTTTTTTAATCTTATGAAACTTATGAGGACATTTTTGATGCAGAAAAAAAAACAGTAAATCAAACTCGCCCAATTTTAGCGTGCTTAACTGTATGACGTGTATGCTGCTATTGCTGTCAATATTTTAGATACATTTTTTTTGCTCTAGAAGTTTATCCTTTCAACATTCTTGAATGCCATACAAGTACGAGTAGGTATGCAAAGAAAGATACAATTTTTCTCCGATCCCAATGAAGGTGTTTGAGCTTGAAAAAGGATTTTCCAATCGAACAGCTTGCGCGTATTGATACGACAAAAAATGGAAAACGACCAGAAATGAAAAAAAGAGAAAAGAAACGATACGCTTCGATTTCCTCTGAAGCCGGATAGGAAAAACTTCAATTCCACAATTGGGTTTAAGGGTGCCTACTCTTTTCGTTTTCCTTTTTTTCTCACTTTTTTTTTTGTTAATCCTACATCCAGATAAACCACAAATATTCATGCAACCGACACTACGGGTAGTAGTAGATTTTCCTCCAAGGATATAGTATGGAGTAGACTCTTGTAACCCAGATAAGAAAATACGACGAAGGCTTAGAAATGTTTACCACTTCCAGGTATATCACACGAAGCAGGAAAAGGTAAGGCTACCCTTAAAACTTCCCTCCCAAGTTCACCTCGATTACAGACGTGCTTTTGGAATAGACACTTACGACGTGAGCACTTAACCCAACCGATATTTAATCGGCGTAGGAGTTAAAGTAGGAGCATTGCTACCCGTTCCGATAGTTGTATTTCAACTCGCATCTACAAAATCTACAATAGTAGCAAACGCTCGTGTCTGTGTATTTGCCTTTGGTTTGTTGCATTTGCAACGTCTAATACTTGTGTAGATACGAGTACAAGTACTATATGTACTCGTATATCGAATCGTTCTCGCATCCTTAGTGGTGTGAGATAAATATTGAGGGCCTGACATCGAAACCGCCCGTTGCCGCCACTGCGCCAATATTCATTGAACAGTAGTCGGTTTGAGATATTTTCTGTGCGTGCTTTGGCATCCATTTGCCATTGGGATACGTAAATCAAGAATTTCCTCGAGTTTATTAGAAACATACGTGTAGAATGGTGTTTTAGACACTTGTTCTCCGTTGTTTACTTATTCAACTTTTATTACAAGCCCCTGGTTTCCAATTAAGGGCTTAACCATTCATTGCTTCCTTTGTATACAGGAGGATGGTGATACAAGTTGATGTCATCCACCTTCTCCTAACACACAGTCTAGGAAAAGAAGAGCTGAAGCGCGACGTTTTCTGGATAAACCATTTACGTTTTGGGTTTCAGCTTTTCGGTTTTCGGTTTTTGGTTTTCGGTTTCAGGGCATTCGATTCGGAAAGATGATTTCGATATTCATTTTGGTTTTATCCAAATTCGTATCCATTTCATACAGATACACACCCACATACAATCATTCAAGGCCTAAGGTAATGGTTGAGATGCATTTCGCATTGAAAATGAAATCACAACATTGGATCTAAATGCGGGTTGTGTGCTCTGTATATTTAAATTTTCGAATTTTGATTTAGGGTAAATGTGCGCTTTAGGAACGAGGGATGTTTTTGATTTGCCAACACGAGCACTGAATAAGTTTTGAAATTTAACCTTTTGGTTACACGAGGAGAGGTATGAGTAAGTTATGGGTCATGTTTGCGCCTGGCTTTCGGCAGATAAATGGGAATAGGTAGATTATCTGGTTCGGTGATGAGAAGGCTTAGGAAAGTGGATTTGGGTTTTTGGTGTGAAGAATGTGATCAAATGTCCTTGTTTATGTCAGCACTAACATTCAAAAATGTGGATCTACTAAGGGCATCGATTAGGATATCGATTATGATAATGAATTGGAATTTTTGAAGCAAGTATCGTGACATTTGTGATCCTTAAAAGTCAGCAATTAAAGTATTAGTACGTAATATGTGCCCATAACTGGAGAATAGAAAATAGAGAAAGGAAAGATGATTGGACTCAGTGGTTATTTCGCTTCATGAGTGGTCTAAATTGCTAGTGGGAGTTGGTTTGTTATTGTTTTCTAGTCAACTACATATCTTGTTTGATTCTTCTCGACTAAAACAATGAATAATTATCGAGCACGGCTGAGATCCTAGCACTGAAACAAGATTTGAACACCAGTTCACTACTGCGGTTTCTCTACTGCGCTGTTTCTCGGAGGCAAATTCCAAGACTTTTCGGACCGGAGTGTTGCTGTCCATCTGCTCTCCATAACCCAGTCATCTCAGTTGTTGGATCTTCAATCTTCTAGCTATGTCGATGCCACTATATAGTGGCATCATCTATGCAGACGAGGCCGAAACCACTCGAAGAATTTTCATCTCAAAACATCCAAGAGCACCCTCATCCATTTGTGATAATGTCCATGCCTCTGCGAATAGAGCAGGACTGGGATTATTAAGGTCTTTGTTCTTCGGGAGAGGGCTTTGCTAGTCAATTGCCTTCTTAGCCCAAGAAAGCAGCGATTGGCAAGAGTTATTCTTCGTTTGATTTCAGCGCTGGTAGCGTCGTCTGAATTCATGACGGAGCCTAGGTAGAGAAAGTCCTTTACATAAAGTTTTATCTATCGAAGGTGACGTTCTATCCGAGACGTCGGTATTGAGTGTCCTCTTAGCTTGTCAGCATATACTTGGTCTTGCCCTGGTTGACCGCCAAACCCATTTTTACCGCGTCGAAAAGCGCCACTGAAATCACGCTGCTTTCTTCCGACGGACTTTTGAAAGACTGTGCCTCGTAAGTTTTGCACTGTTCTATCGCCTTGTCTAAATCCTTTTTTGACATCAATGGTCTCGGTGGGATTTTTACCGACCCTGCCAGACCAGTACGCATTCTCCATCGTCATCCTGCACAGACGGACGAGTTTGACAGGGACGCGAAAACTCGACACTGCTCTGTATAGATCCTCTCTATAGATGCATACGCAGTCTTAAAATCTGTGAATAGGTAGGGTGTACCGATTTGTAGCTCAAGGTTTCAAGTTTTCTGCAATATCTGCCGTAGTGTGAATATTTGGTCGATGGTGGACTTTCCTGGCCTAAAGCCACACTTATATGGACGAGTCAAGTTGTTGACGAACAGCTTCAGGCGTTGCTGAGAAGTCTAATGCCCCTGTAGTTGACGCAGTTCAGAGGTTCTCCTTTCTTGCGAATCGAACAAACAATGCTGAGGTTCCATTCATCGGGCATACTTTCGTCCGACCATATTTTAGAGATTAATAGGTGTATACTCTTTATCAAATAATCGCCTGAAGACCTGGCCAGTCGGGCCATCCACTCCAGCAGCTTTGTAGCATATGGATAAGCTTAGATATGGCTACCTTTACTTCATCCAGGTCGGGTGGACCGACTCGTTGGTCTACATCATCCGAGTTGAAAAGTTCATTCTGCCTGATAGCGTCATCGCCGTTATATAATCTCTACAGGCCTCAGCTCGGCTACAACATGCTTTTTGTCCGAATCGATGTTGTCTCCTTGAATCTTTTGCACATCCATAATACTGGAGAAGTGTTTTGCATCGATTGCAATGTGGTCAATCTGGTTGACAGTTTATGGATGAGGAGCTCTTCGATCGCCCCCTTGTGAATTTGGAGATGTGAGAACCGGCTGATAGCTACGAGAATGTTGCACCCTACCGCAAAGTCGGTACTACCTATGCTACTACCCACTCTTACTAACTTTGCAATAAAATTGTCTTCGACGATATAGGGCATTGATGGTCTTGTTCAAGATATGGATTCTTTCCAGAATTTCATGCCAGAAACTTATTCCAGTAACCCATTCGGGGATGTGATTGCTGCCGTTGGTTCATAAAGGGCTCGTCCGCCACCATCTCCTTTCCAAGTCCCTGAAACTCTTACTGGGCTGAGCTCCAAATATGTCGGAGTAGACCGGGTAAGGTCCCGTTCTGGTTCTGCGCAATTCATCCGCTGTCCCGTTTATAGTGCTGCATTTTTCGTGCCTTGATTAACACTCGCTGTTATAAGCTTGGCAAATCGAGTTCGGATGGACATCGACCCGTAATCGTTGGTTTCATATGTTGCGGTAAAATTTACCACAACAAGTTCTACTCTTTCCCTTTCCTCTCGGCCTTACTCATCCACATTCTTTCCCGTTGGTTCTTCAAAATGCTAGAAGGGTGGTGGGCAGCCATGGGTCCATCAGCCATTGGTGCACCCTCCTAGTATCTTGAAGGATCAACTACAGCAGGTAGGACGGCCCGTTGAAGTAACCATGTGGAGGAAGGCGTGAGACCAGGCTCCAACGTTTTAGTGAACAAGAGCCATTCACAAAGTTGTCGGCTCTTATCCTTGTGTTGTGTCGTCTTTTCAATTGGGTAGTTTCCTTAGCCTTAGAAGGCATCTCCGCTACATTACTTTCTCTCCCGGCCGATCCACTTTTTTCCCCATCCGTTCACTTTATGTCCGTTGTCTTTGGAGAAGTATATTAGCGTGAAGAATTGGTGGGTTCTTGAACTTTGTTTGCTGCTTTTATGCTTGTCGGAGGGGACAACCAATAGGTCAACGAGAAGAAGAGACAAGAGTCTCCATGAGAATGACGGGCGGTCACTCCCACTCGAACCCTTTACGTCCAGAGCCAGACGGACGGTCTGGAACCCTCTGCTTATAATTGATATCATCCTGTATAAAGAAACACAACTGTAAAAGAAAGAGCGTTGTAAAGACTGCACCCCTATCTGCATGCTCCGCACTACTGAAACACTAAACGAAAGGATTCACCGGGATGTCGTTAGTTGTATTGTGTAGCGTTCCAAAAGTATAAAGGCCCGAAAAGGCCCGTCGTATCAGTAGTTCCTCATTTCGCCCTCACTTAGAATTAGATCATTATTAGAAACGGATAATGATCGAGAAGTATAGGTATGAACTCGAATAGGCCATATATTGTTGGCAAAAGGAAATCCCAATCGTGGAAGAAATTTCCCCAGATGTGGGAAATGAGAATGGGACGTGCATGCGTGTGTGTGAGAGAGGCAAAGCAATGGTGGTCCAAAGAGCGGCGGCACACTTCATCAAATTTGCGGAGTATTGCACACAAAAGCCAACATTTTCCCGTTGCATCCGTCTGAACGGGGAGTGAATGGGGATGTGTGTGTGAGACCTACAGTCCGAGCTAGTAGCTACGGGCTACCCCTTCTTGGTTGACCATCAACAAGTTCAGAGAAAATTTAAAAAAAAAAAACAAGGAATTTCAAGCGAAAAACAAAAAAAAAATTATTAAAAAAGAAGAATAACAAGGAAAAGTCTGATCGTTTTTTTTTTAAGAGAAAAAAAAGGGGGAAGACTAGAAAAAAAGAAGAAACGGAGTGAGAAGGAAACAAGGACTCAGGACTAGGGAGGGCAAGATTAGGTGTTAGTTCTGCGGATAGGAACTCGAGCAAAGAGAGGAAGGATAAGTACCCCTTTTTAATACATTTCTCGTGATATCGTGTTACCCCGGGGTGACTACTTCTTATGAAAAAAATATCGCGCTTTTAGTGCCGGGTTATGTCAACATTGTTCGGAAGACTGGAGCTTATAATAGATGTTTTACTGATAGGCATAAGAGACATGCCAGCAATAAAGTCGTCCTTAAACCATTGTGGATTTTCCGATTGAGTTGCAAATTACTCGTATAGTATATGCGTTACGATGAAAGTGTCTGACCTCCGTAATCACCAGGAAAGAGCCATTGATACGAAGATTACTCGCAACTTGTAGCTCTGGTGCGTATGGCTAGATTCGATTTCCATTCAAAGAGGTCTGCTGTTGATATCCGTGATCTTCCACCACAAACTCTCGGTGTTAACTAGCTCAAAATCAAATACAAATATCTAAATGGAATGCCATCGCGGCCTTTCACCTATAAAGTCACAAAACCCTTACCTAGTTTGCGATTGGGGATATCCTTAATTGCACAGGCTGAGTTTGAGCTTCACTTTTATCCTTTAAGAACATTATAGATCCCGAAAGTAGTAACAATTCTTATAGCATATTCTTTTGGCTGAAACATGGGAAACCAGTTACTTTATCGCACCTAACGTAACCTCCACTGGTACCGAGTGCAAACAGCAAACAAGTTCAAAAAGACAACCTCAGAAATTGTAGTTCAAACTGAGAGAAAACAAATCCCATTCAAACGATCAAGTGCACCACTTACCCCCATGTTTATGTCAAAAACTTTGTTTGAAACCTTAAATGAAACAAATTGTACATCCTGTCGGGTTAATGAAACTTTTCCAATACGGATAGTATGGCGAACCCAATGACTCATCGCCTGCATAGATGACACGTTCCAACGACCAAAATCCAATATTTCGCGCGTTCCTAGACACAAACATCTCGTAATCACTGTTCCATGCACAGAAACAAAACTGGGGCGGGTTAAAAGATACAAAAACACAAACAATATCGAAAAAGTCCTGGAAAGTCCGGTTGTAAGTTCCCATCCTAGTGTGTTATGTTGTGTTGTGTTGTGTTTTGTATTCAAATGTGAAGTCAGTTCAGAATCCATTTTTTGACTCAATGATGCTAAACAAAAGTAATCGCTTTAGCCCGGCATGAAGTGCAACTAACGCTCACAGATGTTTAAATGTTCAGTATTGCACAAATGGGAAGGTAAGGGTGGTCTGAAACAGAGGCAACACTCCTGTAACTAACATATATCACTCATGATGATTTGCTTGCAGTCGTTTTCGGTGCTTACGTGCACCAAATGTGCCTTGTAATGGCTCAACACTGACGTCTCCAACCATCACAGGGCCGGGGAACTTTCGTCAGAATCACCTCTCAACCGTTGGTTGGTAGGTATGACGCGTCGAGCAGGGCTTTGTTCAGTTAGTGGGAATTATCCTCAGTCGAGTGGTTAAGGGATTGAACTTTATTTCCGAACCATTAACAATGCGGATTTTATGTTTTGCTGAATTTTTTCCATTTTCCAATTTTAACTCAGCTCCCAGTGTGGATTTGGGTGGTTGTGTAATGGGTGGTGCTGTCGGAGTTTGCAACCACCACACAACAGTAACTTAATAAACGTTGGCATTGGGGTCGGGATGGGAGATTGCACGAGAGTATTTGTTTTGTTGGCCGGAACATGAAAAACTGCATACCTCGCCAATTTACTCGACTGATTGAAAAGTGAATTGAATGTTTTCGAACGTTCGAACAGCAGACTGAGAGTGTGGAATGGAGAGAAATCACTGCTGGTCGGTGGTGTGACCAGAGAATCGCTGTAAGGCATTATGCACGGACGTTCAGAGGGTTTGCATGGGAGCTGCGGCCCCTCTTGTTGGAATGTTGTTGTAATACAGGACCGTAGTCCTGCCAACACTTGTGTTCGTATTGTTTATTTTACGGTTTTTTCTTCTTTCACTTTTTGTATTTTATTTTTGTTTACGTGTGAGAAAATTAAGTGGGACAACCGGACAATGGGGACGTACTTCATAAGTACGCACGTATGTACCTACGGATTGATTTATTTATTAACGAAATTAATTTGAGGTGACTTAATTAAGTAAATGCGCGAAAAAGTAATGCAATCATTGGAAAATTTATTTCGAAAACTTACTATTCGGTTGAAATTGAAGCAGTTTTTGATGCAGCCCATTGTAAGTCTTGGATCAGGGTTTTTTTCTGGATTTTCTAACTTCTGACTTGCCAATTGCGAAATCGACCTTAAATATCTTTGTGCGGGTTTTTCCAAAACTGTGATTAGGCCTTCCGAATGAAGTTAGTAACTCTACCAGCAAGGGAATCCCTTTATTCGGTAGTGTCAAGTTTTTCGCTGAAGAAGGCATTCCGTCTGATTCCGTTGAGGACAAGAAGACCACATAAAATATGTTCTACTGTTTCGTCTTCTTCAAGACAAAGTTGCCACTCCAAGGAGCCGACCAGTCCAATTTTGTTGAGGTGATATCTTGAACTGTGACGTCCTGTGAGTTGACCCTCTAGGTTTCTGATACAATGCCGACCTAGATTTAGACATCTATTGACACATTTTTGAAGGGCTTGATGGCTTGTTTTGAGTGTCCTAGACCTGGAGAACCCTCCCAATACGAAATGCATTTCGAGTGCTTCCGCAATTTATGGCTAGATTAACTGCTGTTTTAGGGGTGCAGCAAAAGGCTTCAGGTCCGTTAAGAGGAGTTTCTGAACCCTTTCAGGCCAGTTCGTCGGCCTTTTTTTATAATTTGCAGACTTTGCTTGTTCATGTACTTCACCATGATCAAAATATTGAGTTTACCGAATAAATTGTCAGTGACAGTTTGATGATTAGTGAAAGAGTGCGTTCATAAATTAAATTCAAAGTTGTCAAGTAGGGTAAACTGCCCAATTGTTGGCACCCCCCCAAGTTTAAATAACGCGTATTAATAACATTTTAAAGTTTTTTAATAAATATTTTTAAAAATATTAGCCTTAACCTATTTCTTGATGATTTGGCATCATTTATTTGGCCTCTGAACTTGGTAGCAATTAAAAAACACCGTTAAAAATTGATGTTGAATTGTTCGCGCCAAATTTGAACGGAAAACCGTAAGGAAAGTGGTGACATAGTAGTGTTATTTAATAATAAATTTAAGAGGAAAACCATTGTCAAGTGCAGTTATTATAAAAGAATAAACTATAAGAAAGAGGTTAGTTATTTTTATTTTAATATTTTATAAAAAATATAGTATTTATAAGGGACTTCTTCTTCTTCTTATCCTTTTATTAACCCTTTCCTCGTTATACGAACTTATGCGTAACGAGTTTCCCATTTTTACTGCATCGCGGCTGCTCCGCTTATGGGGTTGGCTAATGTCGCAGACCGCAGAACGCGTCTACATACTGCTCGATCCTGGATCGCTTCAGTGGTTAGCTCCAGGCGTTGTTGCGCATTTGCCATCTGAGAAATCCTGGAATTCTTTTTCCGACCTCGTTTTCTTACAGTTGGAATGACCGTAGTTGATAGTGCCTTTTTAACCGGATTTTCCGCAGATCTTCTTTGAACGTGGCAATACCAACTTATTCTATTCTCCTCAAGCTGTTCGGTTACCGAATTCTTTATATGTAGACTTCCTCTTATACGCGTAGATCTAGTACAATCGCGTTTAGTGACTCCACTAGACATCCTTAACATTTTCATTTCCGCTGCCGTCATTTTGTTTTTAAACGCTTCGTACATTGTCCAGCACTGTGAACCGTATATAAGAGCTGGTCTAACAACCGTGGTATAGAATTTCCCCTTTAATTTAAGTGGAAAGAATTGGCGTTACATTTGCTTCGCGCATGCAGTCTTTTAAAAGATAGTCGAATACTACGTTAAAGAGGAAAGGGCTAAGTACGCTTCCTTGATGCACTCCGACATTAACTGGAAATTCTCTCGTTAGTCCAGCAGAGCTTTTAACCGCAGTTTTCACGTTTCCGTACATGTCTTGAATTTATTCTAACATTCGTTTCCGGTACGTTTTGAGACCTCAGCGCGGCCCATATGAGATCCCTAGGCACTCGATCGAATGCTTTCTCGAGGTCGATAAATACCATGTGTAAATCCTTAGACGAATCTCGGTGCTTTTCCATTATTATTCGTAGGCTTTGGATAGCGTCCAACGTCGATCTTCCTTCAACAAATCCACACTGGCTATTATCGAGCTTTATTATTTGCCGAAGACGTTTAGTTAAGACCCTTTCGATGATTTTCATTGTGTGTGACATAAGCTTGATTGAACGGTAGTTGTTGCATTCTCGAGTGTCGCCTTTTCCTTTGTATAATGGAACCAAGAAGCTACTTCTCCATTGATTCGGCATAGGTTGTCCACATTTTAATTTATTTAAAAGTTTCGATAGCCAAACGCTGCCGATCCCCTCCATCTTCGACCAAAACTCTGATGGAATGCTGTCTGGTCCCGCCGCTTTCCCACGCTGTTTGTTAAGCAACTACTTGCAGTATTCAAGCCACCGGTCACAAATTTCCTTTTCATTTGTTAATAAGCGACCGTCTGCGTTTTTGATGTATTTCGGCGAGGTAATTTCCATTGAATTTTTTCGCCTCTGTGCAGCGAGCTCAAAAGTATTTGGCATTTTAGTATTGTATGACGTTTGAACTTCTTGGATAGCTTGTCCTCTATCCGCCGATCGTGAGGATATTTGTTCCAACTCCTGGTACAGGTTTTCCGCTGCTGCCGCTCGAGTTCGAGCCAAGACTTTCTTTGCGATCTTTTTAAGACGCTCGTATTCAAGAGCCAGTCGAGCTTTTTCGATATCGTCGCTCCGATCGCATTTTGTCCACGCTTGGAATGCACTCTTCTTGTCGGCCACAGCTCGTTTGGTTTCGTCATTCCACCACCATGTTTCTTTGCCGACGTGATGGTATTTCGATATAGTCCCCAGATGGGACTTTGCGAGTGTTATGCATTCCTCGTGCATGCTGTTCCACATTTCTTGCGGGCTAAGTGAGTCTGCTATACCATTTATATTTTGAAGTACTTCTTTAGCCAGTGCGATAAATCTTGCGCTTCGTTCCTTCGATAGATTATACCACCGGATTTTTGGCTTTCCAAACGATGCCCGTGTTTTCGGTGGTTCCGCTGTAAAAAATTCTGTAATGAGCAGACGGTGTTGGCTTACTAGCGATTCTCCAAGTATAACTTTACAGTCCTTAACACGGTTTCTCATCGACATTTTGCAGAGGTGATAATCTTTTTGCGTTTCGTGGCCTCCGCTGCTATTGGTGATGAGATGTCGTTGATGTTTAATAAACATTGTATTTAAGACGGTTAAGCCGTACGCCCTACACGCTACAAGGATGTCTTCGCCAGCTGAATTTCTGGTTCCAAAGCCTTTACCTCCATGGCAGTCCTCATAATCAACATTTGTTTCTCCGACGTGGCCATTTAAATCTCCGCCTACGAAGAGCATCTCATCGATAGGTATATTTCTAAGCAAATTACCGAACTCTGACCAAAATGTATCTTTTTCCGATTGGTCGCATCCATTTTGTGGAGCGTACGCGCTAACAATGTTCCACGTTTCATTGTGTATGACGAGTTTAACACTCATCAAGCGGTCGCTTATTTTCAAGATACCAACGATGTTGTTTAGAAGATCCGCTGCAACAGCGTTTCCAACACCGTTTCGTCCATTGACCGTTCCATGGTAGAACATCTTAAATGCCTTAGTTTTTAAATCTAGAAAACGCGCTTTATTTCCTGTATTACACCACTTCGTTTCCTGTACGCACAGGATTTGTAGAGTTCTGCGACGCATAATCGCTTCCAGTTCTAAACTTTTTGAGGTCATCGATCCGACGTTCCAACTTGCAAACCGAAGTTTATGAAAATATTTTGGAAACTTCAATTTGCCCGGCCCCGGAATCCGTCGGGCTCTGACATAAGCACTTCTGCTTGCTCTGGGATCACCCGAGTGCGTTGCAACCGTGGTGCCCAGCGGGGTAGTGCTATTAATTGCGATCATTTCCATGAAGTTTATCTGAAGTTTGAGTGGTTTGACACTTGTATGCTCATTTCGAATTGATTGGCTGTTCTTTTACCCCACCGGTAGTCTCCAGACGTGGGAAAGTTTTAAGGTGTTAAAGTGTCACAGGCTCATTTTTGGTGTCATAGTTGCCTGTATATGATTGGTGTCCCAATTAGTCGCCTCTTACGACAAGCTGGGACGCACTGCGGCACTATTCTTTATCCGATGCCGCACGGATAAGTATTTATAAGGGACTATAGGAACTATAGGAAAGTAAACCCATTAAATTTCTATTTATTGGCACATGCCAATCATTGGATGAATTGCCAATCACTGGGTCGATTGGCGCTATGCCAATCTTTGGATGCCATGTCAATCATTAACAAAAGTGCCAATCATTGGGTTGATTGGCACTGTGTCAATCATTGGGAATTGAAAAAGTTACAGGTTTTCATAATTTTGTATCAATTTTCCTTAGGTTGATAATACACTTTTTTATCAATAGTAAAAATTTCATCTTATCTCGGCCTGAAAATATAACTATTTGCATTTCTTATTTGAACTGTTTTTAGATGCCAAAACCAAAAAAGAATGTAAAATATTCGAAAGCCTATACTGAAGACAATATTAAAAATGCTCTTCAGGCAATCGAAGCAGGAATGTCTAAAAAAGCTGCTTCTTGTTCAGTTTAATGTTCTTGATCTGCTTTTCAGTTTCGTTTGAGTGAGAAGTTCCATAAGATACGCCCTGGTCCAGAAACAGTATTATCATCAGAAGAGGAGGAAATTCTTGTTAAATGGATAAAAGAATGTGCCTCAACGTTAGTTGGAACTAAAGATCAATGTTTAACAATTTTTAACTAAAAATGAAAGGCCAAACTTATTTTGTAACAATTTACCCGGCGAAAAACGGTTTAATTCTTTTGCTCGAAGACATCCAGATTTAGCTTTGAGAACTTCTGAAGCTGTCACAAGTGCAAGTTCAAATGTCTCTGAAAAGAATATCAGATCTTGGTTCGAGACAACGGAAAGTTATCTTAAGGAAAATGGATATTTTGAAATCCTACAACATCCTGAACGAGTTTTGAACGGTGACAAAACCAATTTCCAGCTTTGTCAGAAAAATGAAAAAGTAATTGCGAAAAAAGGAAGTGAGAACATTTATGAGATAGATCATGCCCAAGCTAAAACTGCAATCACAGTAATGTTTTTTTTTTCTGCTGCTGGAGTTTGCACTGCGCCGATGATCATCTACCCATACAAAAGGATACCAGCAGATATTATATCGTCAGTTCCAAAAGATTGGGGTGTTGGTCGAAGTGATACAGGATGGATGAATTCCGAAGTTTTTTATGAGTACATAGGAAATGTGATCTATCCTATTTTAGTAAGGGAACAAATCACATTACCTGTAATTTTATTCGTTGATGGCCACAAAAGTCACTTAACATATGAAATAAGCACTTTATGCAACCAGCTGCAAATCATATTGTTGGCTTTATATCCAAACGCTACGCGAATTCTCCAGCAAGCCGAAATTTCATCTTTTAAACCCTTAAAAAATGAGTGGAGGAAGGCAGTTTTAAATTGGCGTCTAGAAAATCCTACAGAGACATTAACAAAATTAAATTTTGCTTCGGTTTTAAAAACAGCAATTTCAAATTTAAAGCCAACTGTCATAGCAAATGGATTTGTTGCATGTGGCTTGTATCCGTGGGATAAGGAAAGGATTGACTATTCGAAATGTTTGGGAAAATCTAGTGTTACAGATGGTTATAAAACTGATGTGTCAAAGGATATAAGTCCACCATTTGATACTAGTATCTTTGAGAATCTTGTAGGAATAATGAAAAAGGCTAAAAATAAATCCACGGGGGAAAGCAGGGAATTATTGAGCCTACGTAAGGTATGGAGCTACATTGTACAAAAGCGTTATCAAAATGAACATTTTGAAGTGGAAAATGAACTTTTAAGCTCGACAGAAACCACTACTATTAATGAATGTGCCAATAATTATTCATCAAATACGGAATTTACGGAAATATTAAGTCCAGCCGTCGAAAGTAACCTAGAAACATATTCAAACACAGTGGGTCAATCTTTTCATACATTGGACATTGAATCTATGCCAATAGTATTTGATGAACCCTTTCAGGATTCAGAAATTACAAATGAACTCAGTAACAACCAAATATCAGAGTGCTTAGTATGGCCAAGAACTCCAGAAAGGAAAGGAAAGGTGAATCCAAGCTTAAATGTTCCGTTTGTTGTAACTTTCAAGGATTGGCAAGATACGAGGGCGGGTCAATAAGTCCGTGACTTTTTGAATTTCTGACCTCTTTACTGAAACAGCAACACTGCTCCTGTCAACAGGCATCTGTCAGTTGACTCCTGTCAAAATTTAAACTTGCTGCGTCAGTTAGTTTGTGTTTGACAGCTATTTTTATCAGACTACTCACTAATTTGAGGAGAAAATGGAAAAAAGTTAATTTCGTGTGCTTATTAAGCATTATTTCTTGCGAAAAAAAACAATTACCGAGACCAGGGCTAAGCTTGATAAATACTATAGGGACTCTGCACCATCGATTTCAATGGTAAAAAAGTGGTTTAATGAATTTCGTTGTGGCCGTACAAGCACTGAAGATGCCGAACGTCCTGGACGCCCAGTTGAGGTCTCTACACCCGAAACAATCGAAAAAATTCACGATATCGTGTTGGCCGACCGAAGATTGAAAGTGCGAGAGATTGTGGAAGCCGTAGGGATCTCGCATGGCTCAGTGGTTTCAATTTTGAATGATCACTTGGGCATGAGAAAGCTTTCCGCAAGATGGGTGCCGCGTTTGCTCACAGTCGACCACAAACTCATGTGCAGTTGCCATGGCAAAAATCCATGAATTGGGCTATGAATTGCTCCCTCTTCCACCCTATTCTCCAGATTTGGCTCCGAGCGACTACTTCTTGTTCCCAAACCTGAAGAAATGGCTTGGTGGAAAAAGATTTGACTCCAATGATGAAGTCATCTCGCAAACAAAGGCCTATTTTGAGGACCTCGACAAATCATTTTTTTTGGAAGGGATTAAAAAATTGGAGAAGCGTTGGACAAAGTGTATAGAGCTCAAGGGAGACTACGTTGAAAAATAAAATTATTTTTTTATCAAAAAATCTGTGTTTTAATCCAAAAGTCACGGACTTATTGACCCGCCCTCCTCGTATTTACATAAAAAACAAAAATGAAAAATACCGGCTTGAAAAAGAAAAGAATGAAAGAAAGATAAAACGGGAAACTAACAGAGATATACGAGTAAAGGAAAAAGTAACTAAACATAAAATGAATAGAAAGAATGACAGAGGTTGTAAAATAAAACCGAAAATCGCAATAATATCAAATGAGAGACTTAGCACTCTAAGGAAAATATCGTTTGAAAGCTTAAAAGATCTGGTATTCGATGATAATAAAACTATTTCAGATGACGCTACCTCGCATCCAAGTACTAGAAATGATATTCCACCGTGAAAATTTTATAAACTGAATTAGTAAGTCTACAAAAGCATTTCTAATGAGCTAAAAATTCTTATTTAAATGATGAAAGCAATAAAAAATACATTAATGTGATGTAAAATTTATTTTCATACATTAAAATATATTATAAACACTATCCTACATTTATAAATTTATAATTTAAAATGTTCATTTTCTTTTGTTCTTAATAATTTTTATTTATACTCATTAATCAAAATCTGAGTTCCTAATCATTAATTTTCATTTACATTCACTGATTTGAATCAAAGTTGACTGAAAACCTGAATCTAACTTAAAGGACTTAAATATAATTTTAAAAGTAAATCAATGTGCCAATCATTGGTTTGTTCAGTGCCAATGATTGGTAAAAGGACATTGTTTTACTTTTTATTAATTATTTATTAATTTTAATAGAAAATAAAGTATTTAATGTTTCTAACTAAACAAAAATATAATTGAAAATTAAAAAATAAAAAAATAAACTGCCGTTTCTTAATTCCCATAAGTTATATAAGCCGAAAAAGTGGTGAGTAACCTTAAGGTGCCAATGATTGGTTGGCTTACCCTACCTATTGGAAAACCCGATACAAGATGTAGAAATCGACCCAATGTATTGGCCTGCATTGAGTCCGGACATGAATCCCATTGAACACGTTTGGGATCTACTAGGTGGAAAGAAAAGGATATGACCTGCCCTTCCAGAGACACTCAGGAGCCTGAGAATCGTTCTGATCGAGGAATGGGACAATTTGGACGACACATTTGTCACAAACCTTATCCAAGGTATGCCCCGGCGAATAGCGGCATTACTACATGAAACAACGTAGACTTGTTAAAAAATAAAATAAAAAATTACAAAAGAAAAAAATATATTTTCGAAGCTTTTGCCCATTTTTCTGAATTTATGGCTTATTATTTTTTTCTTACTCTCTTCCTTTTTTTTTGTACTTAAATTACTCACTTTTATATAAATAAACAAGACAATAATAAAAAGAAGCGGTTTTTTTAATTACACAAAGTTCTCGCGAATTTTCTAGATTCGCCACTTTTTTTGTAACTCAGTGTATTTACAACAATGTATTATTCATTTAAATGAAATAGAAAAATAATAATATTAAAAATTATAATTAAATTCAATTGAACTAGATATTCTAATATATACAATAAAAGGAGTGAAAAGAAAAAAAAGGAAAAAAGCGATAAAGAGGAAGAGAGGAAGATACTGAGCTTTAAAGAAAATTTAAAATTTTATTATTTTCTTCAAAAATTGTCTGCATAATGTTTGAGAATTTTTTTTTTGAAGGCGTTAGTGTTGCTAGTACGTTTTATTTCAAGGGGTAAAAAATTCCGAAGTTGAATCGCATGAATAAAAAATTGACGAGAGGTATTGAGATATTTGCATCTGGAGTCTATTAATTGCATAGTTCTTTGGTTTCTGGAAAATCTTATTTTTCAAAAAGATTGTCTGGTCAGATAGTCCGGTTCATCAACCCTATTAACAAACATCCGGTTATTTGCATAGTATGGTTTGGAGATATGTTCGTATCTGCTGACACTAAATATATATCTCGCGCAGCTATTATAGACCACCGTTAGTTTTCATTTGGACTTGTGGTCCATGTTAGAGAATATTTCGCAACCATATGTTATAAAAGGGAAGATAAAAGATTTAACAAGCTTTTACTTTATTTTCGTTGGAAGGTAATTTGCGGAGAGGCTGAGCCCATGAAACGCACCATGTATTTTAGACACAGTTTTGTTAATATGAACATCCCATTCGAGGTTCTGGCTAAAATAAACTTCTAGATTTTTAACGCTATCTACATATTCGATTGGGCTAAGATTTAGACACAACTGGGCGAGGACTTCGATAGTTCTGCATCCACTTATGACCATAGCTTTGGTTTTAGTAGGGTTGAGATTAAGATGATTTACTAAAGACCATTCGTAAATTTTATTCAGTTCTCTATTCATCCTAATTGTGGCTAGGGTTTTTTCTGATTTCGGAAATAAGGAATATATATGTGTGTCGTCAGCGTAATGGAGATGGATTTGGAGATGTCGTTTATAAAGCACGTAAACAAAGGCGGACCAAGTACAGATCCCTGAGGAATACCTGAAGGAACAAAACGGCTTGAAGAACATTTATTATTGTGGACCACGATTGATTTGATTGATTTATTTTTCTTATATTTCATTGTACAAAATAATTTAAAATATATAAACATTTCAGAAAAAAAAGAAAAATTCATAACATTCAGTATAGATAGGAACCGACAAGTTTGCATAAGGAGCTTTCGAAAGAAAAATTGAGATTGAAGCTCTTTTTATAAGCATTTTATGATTTACACAATCGAATGCCTTTGAAAAATCTAGGAATACTATCAATCCCAAAAAGTTTTTATCCAATTCGGTACGGAGGTCATCACATAACACATGGGCTGGGAAGTCCGTGCCGTTTTATAGTAAAACACAAAATTTTTGCAAAATTCAACTTTATTTATCAATAGAAGGCAACTTCGAGGGCGATACACTGATTGAAACGATTTTTCAATCTTTTGATACCAATTTTGTAGTACGATTTCGGTTTAGCCTCAAAATAGGCCTCTGTTTCGGCGATTACTTCTTCATCGGTCTTAAATCTCTTTCTGGCGAGCATTCTTTTGAGGTCTGCGAACAGGAAGTAGTCGCTGGGGGCCAAATCTGGAGAATACGGTGGGTGGGGAAGCAAGCAAGCAATTTATCGACTTGTGACACGGTGCATTGTCTTGATGAAATAGCACGGATGCCATAACCTTGCCAGCCAACTGTTGAGTTTTTGGTCGTTTTTGACGAGATTCGTCGCCTGCTGCCACTCAGCTAACTGCCGACTTGACTCTGGTGTGAAGTGATGGAGCCAAGTTTCATCCATTGTCACATACCGACGCAAAAATTCGGCTTTATTACAATCGAACAGCTTTAAACACTCCTCTGAATCATCAACACGTTGTTGGTTTTGGTCGACTGTGGGCAGTGGGTGCCGCTTTCGCGTGTCCAAATATTCGTGTATGATATATCCAACACGCTCTTTTCATATCTTCAGAGCCCCAGCTATCTCGATCAACTTCACTTTATGGTCATTCGTAATCATTTTGTGGACTTTTTTGATGTTTTCATCTGAAACAGCCTCTTTTGGACGTCCACTGCGTGCATCATCTTCGGTGCTTGTATAACGACTTTTAAATTTTTCAATGCACTTGCGAATGATTCGTTCGGGTAAAACATTTCAAGCCATTCTTTGCATCGGCTGCATTTTTTCCCGTCAAAAATCAATGATAAATCAACACACGAAATTGCTTTGAATCTATTTTTTTTTCACAATAACAAAAGTTGCTTCACTCACAACGCTATATCTCGAGAACTAATAGTCTGACAGTTGTCAAGTTTATACACGTATCTTTTGAAGGTTGGTACTAACTGAAAATGGTATGGATTTAATTCAAGTGGTGCCCTCTCTTAGAAACGGCACGGACTTTTCAGCCCATGTGTTACTTTTAACAGTACTGTGGTGCAGTTGTGCTAAGACCGGAAGCCCGACTCATATTTAGTAATAAGTTTTTTTTCATTTAAATGAATTTTGATTTGGTGACTTAACATAGTTTTAAAAACTTTACTTAAAAAAGAGAGAATAACAATAGGCTGGTGTTCCTGGTTTTGCTGGGATGGCGAGGTTTCTTGCAATTTTCCAATTTTCAGGAAAAATGGAGGTGATTATACAGTAAGCGAAATTCATTTATCATATATACCTTCTTTTCTGATTTTTTACAAAAATTGTTTTAGCAACACTTTTTTTTTTAGAAAAGTGCATATACTAGTTCTATATTTTAAATAAAAAAACCATCATAATCAGTCAAATCTATTAAACACTATTTATTTAAACTAAATCATTTTTGTCGCTACGAAATTCATTTATACGCATTTTAAGAAATTAGTAAAAAACATAAATAAAATACATTTTAATTAAAAAAAAAACTTGTCAGTATTTTGTGTGTCCTCCATTTTGTTGGATAACGGTAAATATCCTTTTTGGCATGGAACTTATAAGTTTGTAGATGGTGTCAAAATGTATATGGTCCCATGTGCGCTTAATTTCTTCCTTAAGAGTCCGGATGTTTTCAAACTGATGACAGTTTTTTTAAACCTCGCGTGCCATCATACCCCATAGGTCAGGACTGCATACCGGCCAACGCATAACTGGGATGTTTCTCTGTCTCATCCATTCTTGGGAGTATTTGGAAGCGTGAACAGCTGCGTTGTCCTGTTAAAAAATAAAGGCATGGTCATCAACATTGTCGTCTAAAAACGGAATAAGCGCTGTGTCCAACATTTTATATGTTTTCGAGTTCATTTTAGTTGGAAAAAAACACAATTGCGCTTTTCCGACTGAAGAAAAAGCTCCCCAATTCATTACACTGCCTACTTCTGCTCATTCTTGGTGGATTGTTGTGACGTAAGTCATGCCAGTAACAACTGAAACGATCTGTCCCATCAAGGTTAAACTTCTTTTCGTCAGAGAATATAACTGTATCCCATTTTTCGTACCAAGTCATATTCTGTCTGGCAAATGCTAATCGAGCTGATTTATGATGGATTTTCAGAAGTGCCTTGTAAAACACGTTCGGAGTACTCGATAAAGTTTGTTGAACTCGACTCTTTGTTATTGGCAAACCGAGATGAGCAACAATTTGGCTTGCATTCATCTTTTTTTCGGTACTTTGATGACAATTCGGTTTCGTTCTCTTCGAGTTATTTTGCGCCAGCCTTTTCGACCACCATTCTTTCCATACGAATCGCCTTTTTTAAGGAAATTTCTGATCAGCCCTTTAGAACGATTGATTTCACGTGGAATTGCCCTATTGGAAATGCCAAGCTCTATTAAGACCGTTATCTAATTCTTTTGTTCCGTTGTTAAATATTTTCCTTTTTTTATTATTTTTTCATTTAAAAAAATGTGATCTTTAACCATTTTTAACTTTCACTTAAATTTTTCTGCAGAAACTAATCAATTTCACTGAACAACTAAATGCGTATAAATGAATTTCGTGCTTTAAACAGCTGCCAATATTTTCTATGTCTTATGTTTATCACAAAAAGATGCCGTTATCAAAAGTGGTTCTTAAATCTACACCATCGCTTAAAAACTAACGATCGTGCAAATGTAGATTTTTTGAAAACCTTTAAATGACAGCATTTCTGCAATTATTTGATGCAGTGTCGGGTGCGTATAAACTAATTTCGCCAATTGTAATTGTGTTCAGAATGTGCGTGATATGATGGATGATAGTTGGGAGTAAGATTTTTATGAAATGCGTTAGATCTTATACCTAGAATCGCATTTCCAACACTAGTTTCGTCAACTCGGGAGAGAGAAAATGTTCCTTCGTGTTTGTGATTGTATAGGAGAGGACTCAAAGGACTGCATGCCCCGGAGATGGGATACAAATTTCTAATTAAGTTTTTCTATATCAAAATCATTTGGCATTGAAACCTTCTCGGATGAAAGTCCAATTTGACGTACTTTTCTCCGGAATGCAGAACTGGAATTGGCAGAAATAAATTTGTTTTTATAATAAGTCTTTTTATTTCTTCGGATAAGAACTGTTACTTCATTGCGAGCGGCTTTTAATTCTCTAAGGATGGCAGTGCATCCATATCGTCTCCACCTGGAGTACAATAGCTTACGAGTTTTGATAAGATTACTCACTTCTTGTGTAAACCATGGTAAACTATTACTTAAATTTTTTCGCATTTTAACTGGACCATACTTGTTAAAGAGATATTATATACTTTATACTTTATTGTTAAAGAATGCAATTTGCGAATTCGTATTATTTGTGCTAAATATATGCGTATATATATACGATTTGTTGTCCGAGAGAGGGCTTTGCTACTCAATTGCCTTCTTAACCCAAAGAAACAACGGTTGGCAAGAGTTATTCTTCGCTTGATCTCAGCGCTGTAGTCGTTGTCTGTATTTATAGCAGAGCCTAGGTAGACAAAGTCCTTAACTACCTCAATGTTATATCTGTCGAGGGTGACGTTCTGCCCGAGACGTCGGTGTTGGTTGTCCTTTTTGCTTGACAGCATATACTTGGTCTTGCCCTCATTGACCGCTAAACCCATTTTCGCCGCTTCCTTCTCAATATTCGCGAAAGCGCCACTGACATCACGTATGCGAGTAGTTGGACGGACTTTTGAAAGATAGTGCCCCTTGCGTTTGCTCGTGAGTTTTGCACTATTCTTTTACGTACGATGTTGGAAAAAGCGCATGACAGCACATCGCCTTGTCTAAATCCTTTCTGGACACCAAAGGTCTCGGTGAGATCTTTACCGACCTTGATGGAGCAGCGTGCATTCTCTTTTGTCATCCTGCACAGACGGACGAGTGTGGCAGAGATGCCAAAACTAGATATTGCTCTATATAGCTCGTCTCTATAGATGCTGTCATACGCGGCCTTAAAATCGATGAATAGGTGGTGGGTATCGATCTGAAGCTCGTGGGTCTTCTCCAAGATCTGCCATAGTGTGAATATCTGGTCGATGGTGTACTTTCCTGGCCTGAAGCCACACTGATATGGACCTATCAGGTTGTTGACGAACGGCTTCAGGCATTCGCACAATACAGCGGATAAGATCTTATATGCGATGTTAAGGAGACTGATGCCTCTGTAGTTGGCGCAGTTCAGAGGGTCTCCTTTTTGAGAATCGGACAAACAATGCTGAGGTTCCATTCATCAGGCATACTTTCGTCCGACCATATTTTACAGATGAGTTGGTGTATGCTCCTTCCCAAGTCATCGCCTGCCGCTTTGAAGAGCTCGGCAGTCAGGCCATCCGCTCCAGAAGCTTTGTTGGACTTAAGCTTCGATATAGCTATCTTCACTTCATACAGGTCGGGTGGACGGAATTGTTGGTCGTCATCGTCCAAGTTGAAAGGTTGATTCTGCCTGACAGCGGTATTTGGTCCGTCATCGCCGTTATACAGTCTGCAGAAATGGTTCTTTCAAATTCTCAGCATCGACTGTGATTCTACTACGATGTTCCCTTGTTCATCTCTACAGGCTTCGGTTCGGGGTTTGTTTCCGCGGCATGTTATTTTTACCTTTTGGTAGACTAGAGAAGTAGATTGCGTCAAGAACATGAAGAAGTAGTAATGGGACTCTAATAACTCCTCTGTTGATAATCGTGGCATTCATCTCCAGATTTCTGTTTTTATTTAAAGTCCTGAGATACTCACAAACACAAGTATTTATATACCAATACAATGATTTTGTAGTTTCACATTGTAATTGTACAAAACGAGCGTTAATCAGGCCAGCATGTTTCCTTTTCCCCAGGATATACACCCTTATTCGTTCGTGGTCAAAGTCAATACTGAAAAAAGCTTTTTTTTTTTTTTTTTTTTTTTTTTTTTTCCCGGCGAGGGCAGGTGAAAATCTTCCATCAGACACTATATGAGGATCAGAAGCGCGTGCTCATAGTAGTGTGAGATTCTTACTCACTAAAAACACCTCCCACCAAAAGTAGCGAGAACAGTATCCTCGACGTGTGTTATATCTCTTGTATATAAAAGGTACAAAAGTGGGCCCAGTACGCTTCCCTGCGGTACTCCGGCTAGGATATCTTTAAATTTCGAAACATCATTTCCGTATCGAACGCGAAAAAAAAGCTGAAAAAAGCTGTTCTCGCGAATGTTTTTTTTTGGTTTTGGTTCCTTGTTCATATCTCGAATTTTATATCCTCGTTTCCTATTTATCCTGCACAAACAAAAGGGATGCACAAAATAATTTAAAACCCCTCCACGAGTTTTCACTTCGCATTTAACTTGCTACCATTTAAGTTATTGGACGTAAGAGATATTCATTCTCAGTATTCTGCAGAAGGAAAAACGTTATCCTTTTCGTAATCCAAATTCGGTGGAATTCTCATTCATTTGACTTTACATCTCGCCTGTGTCGTTGGCAATTTTTATATCGCGCAAGCAATTCCCAGATGCGTTTCTTTTCGTTTCCGGTTCTTGGTCTCATTGTTTTTTTCTCCAGAATCCACGACATTTACGTCACTCCTAGAGTCACCAAAGATTAAAAAAATAACAGCGCGGCCAGCAGGGGGGTAATTCTGTATATTTTTTTGCATTTCGTTAACGAAAAAACTGTACCACCCCATGGTAATTTTCACAGAGCAACGCGCACTTGTTGTCAACAGGAAAACTGCTGATTATTGCAGATATCATGTATGTAACACGGCAATGAATTTTAATTAATTAATTGCCAGATGTTTACGGTGGCAGTCCATATTATAGGAAGGTCCGTGAATATCCGTTTGTATAGGTACCCTCTAGGGCACACACAGATTTGTGTTGATTGACTTAATAATTGATCAGCGGAAATTAAATGAGGGCTTCCCTTCAGATGTGATTGGTATCTGTCGGAAGAGCGTAAAGTTAATATTTTTCATATGCATCTACATACTCGTACTACATGGTTGGATGTGATATTTAATTTTTGGTAGGGCTATACTGCATGGTCTGTGTATGTGTTTTAATGTGATACAAGCCAATTTATTATGAAATGCCTTTTGCTGATTTGAGATAAATTGATGAAAAATCATTGAGGCAAGGACAATTATCAGGAACTCATTTATAAAGCCAGGACTTTACATTCTGCCTTCAATAGCTTACTTTTCCTCCTGATAATTGCCGTTGGCGTGTACATCTTTAATTTCATTTAATTCGTTTATTTATTACTTCTGTAAACAGCGATGTTTTTCTCCGTAAGTACACAAAGGTGTTGAAACATCGGCAACAAATTACACAGATATTTATTGATTGATTTAAATTACAGCTGATTAACAAGAATTTAAGGTCTTATTTAAGCCATTAGGTTAGTCTGTGATAATGATATCTTGATCTAAATGTTCCACGATTGAGACTCACTTAGCAGGTACCTAATCTGATCAACATCACATCACCGAATCTACAGATGAGCTCAGAAACTCAGTTACAGAATAGATAACTCAGGCATAAAACTAGGACAATGTAGTCCATATAAATTCCATTAAATAGATGCAGCAGCACCCACCACCGCGATAAGTAGTCCACAGTCTTTCCTACTAGGAGACAAAAGGAAGGCCACTGGTCTCTTAGGGATGTCAGAGAGTATTCATCAGAAGTTTGTATGAAACCCGACTGACGGAGAACGAAGGTAAACCTAACCTAGATTCCGGTTCTGAAAAACTCTCCTCTGAGCCTTGTCCATTTCATTTCGTGTGATCCCATTCTGAGCTGGGACTCAAGCAGGACCGACCGCATTCAGCAATGTTTTGCATTTTTAAAGTCGTAAATGATTTCGGCAAGGCTCTACGGGCGGCTTGACTATCGCTACAGCAGTAACGCCTCCTTCTTCAATTCTACACAATATGGTTCAGGATTACGTATATCTGTGCTTGGAAGGGAGATGAAAGTTGTACTAATACAGCCATCCCTGTCATTAGCTCAGATTATGGCCGAAATTAGTCTAAGACAGGGCGAAAGTCCTTTTCATATTTTCTTCTGCAGCAGGTGTTCTCGGTTCATTGCAACAGATAGGATGTCCATAAGACCAGAGTTATAAAACAACCGAAACACGAGTTCATCAAAGCATCAATACGTGTTGTACTAAAGACCATTTAAATTTAAACGAGAAATGGCTTTGAGGATGCAGCTCATGGTATGAATAACAAGAAGGAGGCTCATCAATGCGTCTTGAGCGGAGACTCTCAGTCGAGTTTAGTAAAAGCAGCAATAAAATATTTTCATGAGAGCTCATGAGAGCTTACGACGTAATATTTGAAGACCATAGAAGTTTATTATCCAGGACGACACCTAATACTTAGAATTGGATGAACGTTGAAGCCTTTAAACACTAGTCGACCAGTCAGCTCTTTGCTTCTCGTAAAAAGAACAACCTGAGTTCTGATTGGATTGAATTAACCCATTAACGCCGAGGTGATCAGAATTTTTACTAACTTTTCAACGTGTTTATTTATTATGTTATCGGACCAAAAAAATAATGCTCCCCAATGCTCAAAATTTCGATTAGATACTGAGAAAAAAAAATATGGTCGATTGAAACGTGAAAAACGTGAAAATTTTCGAAAAAAAAAATGTTTCGCATATTTTTTCACAATGATACCGCAAAGGTATCAACTTTTTACTATGATCAGAGGTGATCATGGTACTCGAACATTAAGAGGATTTTTTTTCAGAAAATTTCATCGACGCGTTTTATCAAAATGGCTATTTGTACGTCCAACCATAAAAACCAAACTTCGCTGACTAAAATCAACACCTATCAAAGTACCGAAATGATAACGGTACATTGCTTAACAGAAATTTACCGGAAGATCAGGGTAAACAGTATCATCGGCAAAAGTAGAATTTATTTCAATTATTGGGTCTATAACTTAATTCGTGCGGTTTGCTAAGAGATGGCGTAACTTGTATTATTCCATTAGAACATGCGTTGGAAAGCTACTGTCATTGTACGTCATTTCAGTATATGTCATTCATTTGAAGCATAAACAACAATAATTTTTTTTTTCACTCAAATATGTCGAACGTTGTGCCTGAAAAAGTGTTTTTGCGGGGAGTTCTTCTTCATTACATTAATATGAAGAAAACTGCTGCCGAAAGTCATCGTATTTTGGTGGAAGTTTATGGTGAACATGCGCTAGCTGAGCGAACGTGCCAAAAGCGGTTTGGTGATTTTGGCTTGAAAGACGATGAACGTCCTGGGCAGCCAAAAAAGTTTGAAGATGAAGAACTGGAAGCATTACTCTATGAAGATTGTTGCCAAACACAAGAAGAGCTCGTAGAATCTTTGGGTGTCACTCAAGCAGCCATTTCAAAACCTTTAAAAGCAGCTGAATATATTCAAAAGCAAGGAAATTGGGTTGCACATGAACTCGAGCCGAGAGACGTCGAAAGGCGGTTTTGCATGTCCGAAATGCTGCTGGAATGCCACAAAAGAAAGTCATTTTTGCATCGGATTGTTGCTGGTGATGAAAAATGGATCCATTACGATAACCTCAAGCGTAAAAAGTCATATGAGAAACCCGGCCAATCAGCCAAATCAACGGCAAAGCCGAATATCCATGGCGCGAAGGTAATGCCCTATATTTGGTGGGATCAGATGGGTGTGCTGTATTATGAGCTGCTAAGACCGCGTGAAACCATCAATAGACAACGCTACCGACGAAGAGAGCAGTAGCCGAAAAACACCCGGAATGTGCGACCAGACACGAGGCAATAATTTTCCATCATGACAACGCTCGGCCCCACGTTGCTATTCCGGTTAAGAACTATTTGGAAAACAGTGGATGGGATGAAAACAGTCTTACCCCACCCGCCTTATAGCCCAGACCTTGCCCCTTCTGACTATCATTTGTTCCGGTCAATGCAGAACGCCCTCACTGAAATACGGTTCACATCAGAGCAGAATATCAAAAATTGGCTTGATTCATTCTTGGCTGCCAAGCCGGCGCAGTTCTTTTGAGATGGGATTCACAAATCGTCAGAAAGATGGGAAAAAGTCATAGCTTCAGATGGGCAATACTTTGAATAATACTATTGTACATGTTTTTCTTAAATAAACGTTCAAATTTTGACGAAAAAAAAACCGCACGAAGTGCATATAGAACTTTTATTTGAGTTTGTCCTATTTTCGTGTCCATTGTTGTACTCGTATATGCAGCTATATTAGTACCTTGTTCCATTTCATGCCTAACGACTATCAATTCGCTAAGAACTTTTGTGGCTCATTGTACTGAATTATGAAGGGGAAGCTTTTTTGACTTTTACAGTGCTAAAAGCCATCACTATTCGAGTCTTCAACGAAGCCTAATCTTATATTTGTCGGTCATCCGGTATATTCAACTTCTTTGAACTCGCGTCCAAAGCCTTTAAGGCGCTGTCGGTCTCTTGTAAGTACAGAGGTGCTTTCAGCAAGATATGGGACTAGCCACCTACAAGTCTGGTAAAACGATATTTTACAAAAATGCGCCACTGCTGCTGTCTCAGCTGCATCGAGACTTTTCTTACCACTCCTAGCTCTGCTCTAGATCTACTGATGAATCCCCCTCCTATGGATACTTTCATCATGAGCTACACCTTCAAAACAATTTTTAGTTCAAAAAGATGGACTTGACCGATGGAAAGACACTGAAACTTCTATTGTTTCAAAAATACGAGATTGCCGAGATGCCCAGAACAGTTTTAGCCAGAATCCCAGGAAAGAAATGTGTAGAGCTCTCAACACGACGACTACAAGGTTAGCAAGGATAACTTGCATCTGTCTTCCAAATGGAGACAATCTTATGGCAATGAACTATGTATATTAGAACGATTCAGTAGAGTTGCAGATTTGTCCAGCCATGTAGGTTAAAATATATTTTGACTTTCTAACCTTGTCAAGCTAGTTTGAGGATGCATAATTCCCTGTAAGCAGTTGAAAGGCTAAATTCTGAGAGTTTTCTTTGGCTCCCAAGTCGGGAAATGCGACCATCGATTAACTCGTTAAGTAAGGCTCGATGAAAATTTGATAGAATTAGTTGCATCTTCGAATCGAGTTCTTGCATAAGCCTTCAGGATGTCAGTAGACCAAACACACCGCGTGTAAAAAATCAACAACTTTCCCGCTGTGCTAAAATTAGAAAGACTTTTAATGTCAGCCTGCTTACTAGTATCATGAGGGCGCTTAGAATATGTTATGTAATACCCGCACAATAACGCACTTCCTGTTTGAGTTTCCTGTTTTCCCCTTACATCAGGCTCCAGATAATCGAGGAGCTTGCCGCTACTATTGCCACTTTACCACTGAAGCGCTTATTCATCTTTTTACATAGGACTGCAAAATCGTAGTAAAAGCAGCATTCAAAAAGTACAAGGCCTAATTCTTTGCCAGAGTGCTCCATTGTGATAATAAAAAAAAAAACAGCTAGCAAGGGTGGCGATTGATCGGGAAACGGCTGATTGGTGTTAAAACTTGGACTAGGCCAGCAGCGCAACAATAAAGTACGGCAACATTAATGGATCCGAACCGCTAAGTACTATTTTAATGTCAGGATAAGTTAAGGGGACATCTTTGATTATATAGTTGGTAAGCATAGCTTTCACAACACCACGTCTGGCAACGAACTAAGGGTTATTGACCTTGCAGCTGGTAGAAATATCACTAGTTTCCTAATCCTAGTCTCCTAATCTCAATATATACAAGAGAACATGGTGGTCTACTGATCTCGAAAGGCTAAGTCAAAATGGTCATATTACGATAGACGTAGGGTGTACCTCCAGCAATTTGGACGCCATCCAGGAAGCCAACACTGGCTCGGATCCCTATATTGTGGCAGTCAAGGTTCGAATGCCGGTTTTCAAGCGCCACAACAAATCAGAAATTTCTCAAAAACTACTATACCGTCAGCATTAAGTGCCAAAGCCCAGTGGCATCGCTGCCATTAGAGACTCCAAAACTGATGTGCTGGCGCTGCAGTGAATGACAAGACTCGCTCGTAAAGTCTAAGAGCAGAAGAGACATAATCTTTTTGTTCAGAAGAAAAAAGAACACGAGAAGCTCGCGATCGTAGATATTGAGAGGTTGTACTCCAGAAATAACATGCACATGAAAGTTTTATCAAAAGATAAAAAGAACGCGTCAAAGTAAGCAAACCCGCATAGAAGCTTGTATAGATGAAGAAGCAAATCTTGTTGTATTTCTACAGACTGTATAATGGCGAATAAGTCCAACGTTCCGCAGTCAGTCAGAATAGACCGTTCAACCTCAATGATGACGGCCAAAACTTCCTTTCACCTGATTAAAGAAATCTTTTCAACATGGCATATACGTTATTAACAGTCATATTGTGTGAACGTCTGCAGCCCTTCGTCTACGACCTGATTGGGCCCCATCCACATCTTCGCACGGCAGATCCTAAAAAATAATTTTAAGGCCGCATTTGTGAGCATTTGTAGAGACGAGCTAGATATTGCGCTGCCTAGTTGTAGCATCCCTGGCAAGCTCGTTTATCTGCTTCGTCAGAGTCGGTAATGACATACTAGAGACCTTTAATGTGTCTGCTTTAACATCATACTTGAAACAGCTGTACGGAACACAGAATCGAATACCGGGGGCACGATCTTTCGAAAGTCTGCGCAAGTACCAGCTTATACAATAGTACACCGATGACATCGACATGACTGGAAGGATACAGTGGGCTGGTTTTGGCACGGAAGCTGCCAAAATGTTATGTAAGGCAAACTAAGGATATGTTGTCCACAAAAAGGGACACATAGCATTGATGAATTGAATAGAACGTCCAACTCGACAGCTATAATTTCGAATTAGAAAGACACTTCGTCTAACATCCCAGAAGAAAAAGACCCAAAGAAACAGCGATTGGCAATAGTTATTATCATTTTCTTATCTAAGCTCTGATGAAGTTGTTAGAATTAATAACGAAGTCTAGGTAGACCTTTAGATACGATCTGTCCAAAACATTTTTGTTAAATGCCCTATTTGTGAATTGATGTAACATTAACACTTTACCAGGCCTGTGCCTCCTAACGTGTAGATTTGCGTCATACGGGGCCGACGTGCGTTGGCTATGCACATCTCTGACTTTTTCGGATTCCCAGCCGAGCATCGGAATGAATGAATGCTAAGTCTGCATAGAGGTCCATAGATAAGACACCCACGGTACCCCTTTGAGTGCTTGCTGTCCCTGTTTTTTAGACTGAGATGAGCTTCATCGTTGCTGTCGCGGGGCTTTAAAAAAGCAGAACGGTGGCTCTACTGTGAAGTTATCCAGTTCCAGGGTGTATTAAAGCCATGTGACAAGAGGTGGAATTTAGTGAGTATCAGATTGGTTCAAACTAACAATTCCACTACCTAAAGTCCCTATGGTATCGGTAAGGAAGATTGCTCCTCTCTGCTCAC
>OV743716.1:141750166-141881971 GCA_928272305.1 Volucella inflata
TTCGTTATTTCCTAAAGCTAGATTGATGGATTTCGAAAAGTTTATTATTTTGACTCAGAAATCTGAATTTATGTTTATTAAGTCGTTTTTGTTGTCCGTAAAGTCTGTTATTTCAAGAGCTGTAGGATTCGAAATAGAAATTTAATACACACAACACACAAATTGAGCCAACAATTTTCTGGCGCTGGGGAGAAAACTTCTTTTGGGCTATGTCCACTGCGATGGCCCCGCTAGCGGTGTGGCATGGGATACCATCAAAAGAAATCGTTATCATGGCCCTGTACTGGACACCATTGACGGAGTTATTTCTATTTTGCTATCTAATTGGTATAATTTAGAAAACCAGAATTTGATACCACAAAATCAACAGTTTGATAATTAAGATCTTTATCTGAAGGGATTTGTGTCTTTGTCAAAAAACTACCAGCCTTGCGAATATTTCTCAATTGAATCTTTCTGTCAGACCAGCGTTTAAAAGTAAGTTAACAGACCCTTTTTTGTTTCTATATAAGCACAATCTTTTGGCTCGATAGTTTCTAACATTTTCAACGAAAAACACACTAGCGTGTAGCGTAATATTTTCTTCTACCATCCTTCTTCATTTGTTTAAAATTTTAACTCTAACTCTGTACAGTCTACGTTCATAATATGCACACAATAGGGTTGAAAAGAAAATATTTAAGAAAAAAGAGGATATTTGTGGTATCCAGACATAGATAGTCTTTTTGTTTGAGATTTTGTTAGCATAATGTGCTTTTGCAACCATTTCATCTAACATTAATGTTCTAACTCAAACAAATTTAAAAATTTTTCAACTAGATAGGTACATATAAGGTACGATGCTGCAAAAGGAGGACGATTACATTTTGAGTTTTATTTAAAATATGACATTTGCTTGGTTGTACTTGTTTCCCTTGTGTTGACGTTGGTACATGCTGGGTATATTTTGCTCATCAACTGCTGGAAACTTCTCCTTTGGAATCAACACCGGTTCCTTTAATGTATTTAGAAGTGGTCTTTCATTAAAAAGTTTATTGTATCCTGCTGTATCAAAAGGCTTAAAGTCATAGTTGTTATTGAAATTAAGGAACTTTTTATCGTCTGCCATCTGTGTCAATTTCCTTCACTTTAAGGCAGTCTCTATAACAGTCTTAATAGGTTGCAAAGGGTACTTACTCTTCATATGAGTCTTAAGCTAGTTTATCATAGCTAAAAGACCCATCTCCAGGAATACCATATACTAGGTGCTCCTGAAATTTTCACAAAAATAATTCGGATCAATTTTTTTTTGCGAATAAAAATAAATTCAACGTAGGTAGACGGTTAATCGCTTATTACATTTAATATTCCCTTAAATTTAGGCAATAGTGAGCCGTGCTATCGTACTTGAAAGCGCAGTTTTGAAACCGTGGCTTATCAGAACCTTACAGAGCAATATCTGCTAGATTTCGCTTTCCGATTTGTTCGGTTTTCGAAAATTTTTCAATATTTTTTTGTTGTACTAGAAGCGAAACGTTCTTCACAAGCCTTATCATATTTGAGTCAATAATAATTAAAGATTCCCAATTTCAGTTCTGATTTTATTTTTAAATTCAATTTAAATTAGTCGGACGTCTTCATAAGAGTTGCTAATAGCTGAATTCTCTTGGGGACACTTCAACAGGGTAATGCTTTCCTGGGGAAGTGGGTTTCTTTTTCTTCGAAGCACTGTTCTACTCGTACGACTCAATAGATACGGATCTAACGAAAGTTGAAATCTGTTCAGAACATCTGTATTCATACCGGAATCGTCTTAATTCCCTATTTCTCGCTTCCTCTGCTCCATCTAACAACTGTCCAAGTGGAAAAATACAAACTTGAATGATATCCTTTGAATGGATAAGAAGCTTTTGTATGCTCACGGGCATACGGTACCAAGCGTAATCCTTAAGATACATTTTGTTGGTTTGACTGACATAACTTGCAAATTTGTGTGGATCATTTTCATATTCGCTCGATATTGCTTCGAAAATTTTATATGAAATCAATGTTGATGCCTGTTATCTCAACACCTATTTCAGAGTTTCTAAACAAATTTCGTGCTATGTTGCTATCATTAGTGTTCCCTGCTATTTGCTTTGGAATTTCCACTAATGAATCCAGATCTCCCGAAATTGTGATTGTGAATATGATTCTTCTTATTCGCTACTAAATTTTATTCTTCTTGTGATCTGTCTTGGCACTTTTGTACGTCTAACTCGTAGGAGATGATAGACATTCAAAGTAGAAGATATCTTCATCTGGGTTTTCAATAACACTTCATTCGTTATTCATCTACTTGGGAGTTGCACAACAAATATAGCATTTTTGGCAGGAGTCATTTTGTGACAAAGCAAAGCTTGCATTGTTGGCATAAGTTGATTTGATGTTTCTTGGCGTTGATAAGTTCCTTGGTTTTCTTTATTAAATTTGGCTTTGGGTCTTGCCATACACTTTGTTTGATTTACCATCAATCAAACGAAGTGGTACGAATGTCATTAAGAATGAATTCAACTCACTACATTCTTCATCATCCAAATTTCGTTTAAGCTACCGTCACCGCCAGCAGCAGATTCGGCGATAAAGATAAAACATGCGCACCAAAATTGGCTAAATACTCAGCTAATTGAGTTTGTGCCTTGATGATCCGTTTTACTGTGATATTCAGTAAAGCATGCAATTTAACTACAGCAGACACATTAGTGACATTAAAAGCTGCTTCTTCAGGATAGCAGTGTTTCTTTACCTCTTGAACTAAGTACAAAGCCGGGAACACATTTGAATTTATATCCTTAAACTGCTGGCACATTATTTTATACTGAAAAGTACTTAACCTTGAGTTTACCATGAGCAAAAGCGCTTCCTCTGACCTAATTTCTGTTAATTTGCTTTCCTTGACGGGAAGGGGCACATGATACATGTTCCCTAAATACATGTTCCTTTACCAGATTTGAATCATCACTTTTGCCAGCTAATCGTTAACTCACTTCTCACTTCTACACCAATAGCGATTGCACTTGGCGTTTAAGTGCACACGAGTTCTTTTATTTTTCTATTTTTCATTTAAGGTGCACATTCTTCAAATGCCTTCGATGGTAGTCTAGGATTCGATTTAATGCTTGATGTTGGCAGGCTATCAAAAAATTCCACCAGCAATTGAATATCCTCACCCAACTATTTCCTATTACTTCTATGAAACCTTTAAATATCTCGCATATTTCGTTGCTATCTTTTATTAATTTTGTAACTCATAGAGCTCACATATGCTTGTAGCTTTCTGGGGACCTTATTAGTGTCCGCGAGCACAAAGCTTTCCATTATGTGAACGGAAATTTGTTTACTTGGGATCTCTTTGTTGAGTTTTAAAAATTGATTGTATTTTCTTTTTGCTAAAGGCCTAACAAAAAAAATAAGTGTTGTATGGGGTGAGCACCCAAAAGCACAGAAGTTTTGAAGACACACTTCACGAGGAATACGTCCGGATACATACTCGTATCACAAAGTCACAAAATACAGAATAAAACAAGCCTAAGGCCTTCTGATGAATATTTTTGACTGTATCTGAAATTCAAAAAAAATCTGAGTGTTTATTAATATTATATTTTGTAGATGAACCTACAAAAAACAAAAAAAAAAAGGAATCGGGATTGAAAAACCTTATAAAAAGTATTTGAATTAAACCAAATTTTTCAATTGTTGCTTGAAAAGCTACTGTCTGTTTCAAGCAATTTATCAAAATAAATAGGTCCATGGGCAAATACTATTATTGAAAAGATTTTTGAGTTATCGCTCCCGCCGATTTGAAAAATATAGTTTTGAGAAAAATGTATTTTAAGTGTGGCCGCAAAAAATTCAAAGACTGCAGTGACTTACCGACGTTCCATCACCGTATAATAGTCGTTCGGTATTCTTGTAGAACTTTGTTTTCGTACTACCGCTTACTATACTTTTCGTAGAACTCTTTTTTCTTAAGTCCACTTAAATACACTTCTGACAACAAACGATTGCAAAGTATAGTAGGGATACATTTACACGCTCTAACATAAGGAAATCTTTGAATAAAGTTTTAAAAATTTGGTGGCATATATTGTACTAACATTTTATAAAAAAAAATAGCGATTTTTTGAAAATGCTTCAGATATATAAAAGGTGTTTTTTTAGCTGCATGAGAAGTTTCGATGGCTGTTGTCTATGGTTTGACAGCTGCCAATGTCAAACTGTGTTAACATTTCTGTTCAGTAAGCTTCGACAATTCATCATGAATCGTTTAGCGCTAGAATAACGCTTCCAAATTGTGGAAATTTACTTTAAAAAAAATAAATCTGTTCGTGAAGTTCATAGAGCACTGCGTCAATCTTACGGTCAACATAATCAGTCTAGTAAGCAAGCAATTCGCGCAGTTATTGATCGTTTTCGCACTAATTTTACTCTTCTCGATTCAAAACCATCAACAAGACAAAGAAATGTGCGTACCGAAGAGAATATTGCTGCTATAGCGCGAAGTGTTGAAGAAGACGCCGAAATGTCGATTCGTCGCCGTTCTCAACTTGTTGGCCTTTATAGAGCCATGCTGACTGATTTTTTGTTTCCTACTGATTTTTTGTTTCCAAAAAATTAATCAGCTGAACATCGATATCATTTGGTTCCAACAAGATGACGCAACTTGCCATACAGCGCGCTTAACCGTCAATTTATTGGAAAATCTTTTTGGTTTCGACTTAATTTCCAGAAGTCGTCCTGTTAACTGGCCCCCTAGTTTGTTCGAGTTAAGGCCTCCCGATTACTTTTTATTGGGCTATGTTAAGTCATTGGCTTATGCCGACAAACCAGCAACTCTTGTAGCATTAGAAGCCAATATTCAAGCCACCATTGACGCCATACTGCCAGATTTATTGGAAAAAGAAGTGAAGAATAGGACTGATCGAATGGACCATTTAACTCGTAACCGCGGCGAGCATATGCTGGAAATCATATTTAAAAAATACATGTTATGAAATTGTCTACTAGATTATAATAATAAAAAATTCATTGCAACAATATTTCTGTCTTGTAAAAAAGACCCTACATTTCCCCCTTAGAAAATCAGTACCGTCAACTGGCCAAACATTAACCAGGGGTGGGTAACTTTGACCGAAATCTCACCAAATATATTTGACCAGCAGCCTGCTTCAAAGAGTAGCATATCCATTATGTTTTGTGAATCAGCAACAGGCAAACTGCTTCCACCCTATGTGGTGTATAAGGCAACGCACCTATGGGAATCTTGGATCCAAGATGGTCCACCAAGAACCCGATATAATCGCAGCAAATCGGGTTGGTTGGACGCGATCATTTTCAAAGACTGGTTCTTAAATACGAGTACTTTTATGCCTGAAACCAGGCAGTTTCAGAAAGAGATAGTTGTCATCTGCCACTGCCACTGCCACTTTTCAGTGGAAGTAATACAAGCTGCACAGCAAAATAACATCAAATTCATATTCTTCCCAAAGAATTCCACCCACATTTGTCAGCCACTTGACGTAGCTTTCTATGCTCCTTTGAAAAGAAAGTGGAGATCGATTTTAGACAACTGGAAAAGTCCGCAACGCAAAAATGCACAAACGCTGTCAGAAGAAAAGTTCCCGTCTTTGTTAAAGTACTTGACCACTTCACTGTGTAACGTGTATGGGGTTTTGGAAAACCTTTTAACTCGTCGGAATTACTAAGCCGACTTCCATCTGAGAATGTTGACTGCAACGGAGTAACCAACACAATTTCAACAGCCATCCTATCCGTTTTGAAAACAATACGCCAAGCCGATGAAGATTCGCCTATTCGCAAGAAAAGGTTCAAAATAAATGTGGAACCTGGCAAAAGTGTAAATATAGAAGCATTGCTAGGCGCAAAAAGTTCCTCTAGCAATCAAGTCAGCATTTCTGAAATTACAAAATATAAACAATAATAACCCTAAAGAAACGACCAAAGAGAACGAGGAACAGAAAGAAGATGACGAACAGAAAGAAGACGACGAACAGGATAACGACGATCTTTCTGTTGATTTGCTTACTTTAGATTACCTACATTGCGATTTGGCATGGTTGGAGGACTAGAATTTGTTAGAACTTACTTACTTACTTTAGGTGGCGCTACAGTCCGGGGTGGACCTGGGCCTCAGTCAACAAGCTTCTCCAGCTAGCTCGATCAATGGCTAGCTGTCTCCAGTTTCGCACGCTAAGTTGGCTGAGGTCCTCTTCCACTTGCGTGCGCCACCTGAGTCTTGGCCTTCCTCTACTGCGCTATCCCTTGGGGGCGGATTCGAAGACTTTTCGGACCGGAGCATTGGTGTCCATGCGCTCTACATGACCCAGCCATCTCAGTCTTTGGACTTATGCCTCTGTAGTTGGCGCAGTTCAGAGGGTCTCCTTTCTTGAGAATTGGACAAACAATGCTGAGGTTCCATTCATCGGGCATACTTTCGTCCGACCATATTTTACAGATGAGTTGGTGTATGCTCCTTACCAAGTCATCGCCTGCCGCTTTGAAGAGCTCGGCAGTCAGGCCATCCGCTCCAGCAGCTTTGTTGGACTTAAGCTTCGATATGGCTATCTTCACTTCATCCAGGTCGGGTGGACGGAATTGTTGGTCATCATCGTCCAGGTTGAAAGGTTGATTCTGCCTGACAGCCGTATTTGGTCCGTCATCGCCGTTATACAGTCTGCAGAAATGATCTTTCCAAATCCTCAGCATCGACTTCGATTCTACTACGATGTTCCCTTGTTCATCTCTACAGGCTTCGGTTCGGGGTTTGCTTCCGCGGCATGTTATTTTTACCTTTTGGTGAAACTTCCGAACCTCATTCCTGGAGTAGCATCTCTTAATTTCCTCGATCGCGCGCTTCTCATGCTCTTTCTTCTTCCTCCTGAGAAGCCGGTGCTCGTCTCTCCTCTTCCGCTCATAGAGCTCATGAGCAGTTCTGGTCTTTCTAAGCAGCGCCGCGTTATATGCATCTTGCTTAGCTGCATGTGCCTGCCGGCATTCATCATCGAACCAGGGGTTTCGTTGTGGTGGACGAGTGAAACCCAGCACATCAGAAGCGGCATCTCTGATGGCGTTTTGGCAGTGTTTCCAATGGTCTTCGATGCTTGATGCTGGCGGCATTGGACCTCTTAAGAGATTAAGAGACACTCGATCGGAAAAGGACTTGGCGATCTCTTGCGATTGTAGTGGTCTGACGTCGAATTTTCTCTCAGCATTAGTTTGTCTTGGCGTAGTTTGGGATATCCGCAACCGTACCTTGGCTACAACAAGGTAATGGTCCGAGTCGATGTTGGCTCCTCGGAACGTACGGACATCCATAATACTGGAGGAGTGTCTTGTGTCGATCGCAATGTGATCAATCTGGTTGACTGTTGATTGATCAGGAGTTCTCCAAGTCCCCTTGTGTACGTCGAGATGTGGGAACCGCGTGCTAGCCACGACAATGTTTCGCCCTGCCGCAAAGTCGATTAGCCTGAATCCGTTATCGGAGGTGGTGTTGTGCAGGCTATATTTTTCGATTGTTCCACCAAAGATACCCTCTCTTCCTAGCTTTGCATTGAAATCACCGAGGACAATTTTAATGTCATAGCTAGGCTATTGCTCATTGGTCATGTTAAGAAGCTCATAGAAGGCATCCTTGGTGTCGTCATCTTTTTCCTCTGTGGGGGCATGCGCGCATATGAGGCTTATGTTGGCGAATTTAGCCTTGATGCGGATTGCTACGAGGCGCTCGCTCACATGCCGGAAGCTGAGGACTTCTCGTCTTAGTCTGCCTCCGACAACAAATTCGCATCCAAATAAGCGCTGCTTTTGCCGTCGATAGCAATTGCCGTAGTAGATGTCGCAGTTTTTCATCTTCTTTTTGTCCGGCCCATCCCATCGCATTTCTTGGATGGCGGTTATGTCTGCTTTGCAGCAGTCTAGGGCCTCCGCTAGTTGCTCTTCTGCACGTGGTCTATTAAGGGATCTAACATTCCACGTGCATATCCGAAGCTCATTGTCCTTAAATCGTTTGCGTGGGTTGTCAACAGTAGATCCGTCCATATCCGAGGCTTGTTGATGCTTCGTAACTTAATTTTTTTTAAATGGCCGGACAGTTACCCCGGCGGCACAACCCCCAACCTGGAGGACCAGTTCCATTTTGAGTGCCCCTAGGACTAGGGGTCGGTTACACCGAAGCCAGTAATCCGTTCCGGGATGTGCGCCCTGCCGTTGGCCCTTATAGGGCTCGTCCGCCACCATCTCTTTTCTAGGACCCTGACTAAGTCCTGGAAATCCTTTCCGGCCTGAGCTCCAAATATGTCGGAGTAGCCCGGATAAGGTCTTGTTTTGTTTTTCCGACACTAATCCTGGTTAATGGCGCAGGAAACTCGCCATTTGCCCCCTTCACTTCGCAACCTCTAGTAAGATTCCTAGATGGCGCCACGGGGAGGCGTGAAGTAGGACTTTTTAGCAGAGCTGCAAGATGTTCGGCTGCAGAGGCTCATTTTCGTCATTTAAGGAACCAGCACTTGTCGGAAGATGCTACTTCTACGAGGCCTTATACTAATCGTTGCCATGTTAGAACTTACTTACTTTTAAAACATGTCCCTTTATAAATAATATTTTTATTTATGTTATAAGAAATTTTTATTTTTTTAAATTAAGACCCCTAATACAATGTCAAATTAATTAGAGTAGTACCAAATGCATGAAGATTAAAAGCATTTCAAAATGAAAAGTAGTCAATGTTAGGCCAGTTGACGGTAGCTTATTGAGAAACAATAACAATTATAGTATGTAGACTAGTTATACTTATCACTTCAAAAAAAAAAAATTACCAATTTGACTCACAATATCCCACTGATTTTATTTAATTTTGTTGGAGACGTTTTCTGGCTGTTTGTGATGTAACACAGCGGCAAATACCATTTTCATAATCTTTTTGCTGTTAACATGGTACTGCGTGGGATTCTAACTGTCATTCGAACGACTTTGATTCTTGAATTAAGTTTCTCTAGATTTCCAAAAATACACACTGTGCGACTTCCATAAGACAGACACGAAGGATAACTTGGAAGCTAAAATATTTTGCGTTGTAGACTCCAGCTACTCGACAAAGTGATTTCAAATTTTTCCCCTAGGTTCCACTTCATTGGAGCTTTTTGGGGTGTCCATAAAAAAATTATTTTTTTAATAAAGCTAATATCATTGCTATTAGCATGATTTGTTTTTTAAATTTTATTTAACATGTTAGATTCTAAAGATTGTATTTTTATTAAGATTTATCTATATTTGGCCACAATTTCAATGACAATCGCGTTCTTATATAAAAACAAAATGACACGAACCACAGTGTTTTTTTGACTTTAAGATTTCCTTGAAATAAAAATCTTTCCCCCAATACTTAGAGATTTTTTTAATTGCATCTGATACGGCTCCTAAATATTTTTTTTAAAATGAGCCCCACTCAATAACATAATAATTCATCTAAAATACGGCTAAGGGAAAATCGGATTATACGACCTTTAGCATCGAAATTCAAATATTAATTTAAAAAAAAAAAAATTATAATTCTGTGGAAATATTGGATAGGGCCGATTTCATTAATTGGAAGATTTTGGAGTAAATCTTTTGTGCCTTTTGTGAGCAATTAGGACAATTGGATAGTACAGAAAATTGTAATATTTTGTTACAGAAATTATATCATATTTCACCCTCAAGAAAAAAGAGGACATTCAACTTGGCGTGGAGGCAAATTTTATATATGAAGATATGACAGTATAGAACTGCGTTTTATTTCTTACCAATCGGAGTCATTCAATTCATTTTCCCTCTGTTTCGTTTGTTAAGTAAAACCTGGAGCTTAATCAACGAGATAATGGGAAGAAAAAAGTTAGGCGTTGATGAAATGCTTGTTAAGAACTTCTCATCGGAAAAAAGTATGATCAGCCTTTCTAATGAATGTGCTAAACTTTTCTCGGAACAGACTCTCCAAATAATTCATCAGTGTAACGCAATCACATCGTATCATGCGAATACCTTCGTAGCCAACTCAATTTTTGCTAGAGAAACCAACATCGCAGAGGTGCGCAGCATAATTAATTTCCTCGACGAAAATAAATCCCCCGGAATCGATGGAATACGGCCGGTAGATATTAAAAAAACACGCAGATATTTTTGCTGCCCTCTTGTGTAAATTTATTAACCTCAGTCTGATGCAGGGCAAAATTCCGAAAAAACTGAAAACTGCTGTGGTTAGACCTATTTACAAAGGAGGTGTAAAAAGTGAAATCGCCAATTATAGACCGATATCGATACTGCCAGTCATGGAAAAGTGTCTAGAAGATATGATTAGAAGTAAACTAATTAGCTTTTTTGAAAACCACTCCCTTATCCACCAAAGTCAGTACGGTTTCCAGAAGCAAAAAAGTACTGGACAATTGCTTGGAGAGTTTGCGAATTGTGTCAATGAATCCCTAAATAAAAGCCATCACATTCTGGTAATGTTTATGGATTTTAGTAAAGCATTTGATACATTAAACCATGCAAAGCTACTGGAAGCACTTGAACGGATGGGTATACGAGGAGTGATGGCGGACTGGCTAAGGGATTATCTATCACCAGGGCCTTTCGTGTAAAAATCAAGGACGTTTATAGTGAAAAGCAGCATGCATAATATGGAGTTCTTCAAGGGTCGAAACTGGGTCCAATTCTTTTCATTTTGTACACAAATGAACTTCTTCGAACTTTTAAAAATAGCATTCCGTTTGCTTACGCTGATGACACCGCGATAGTTGTACGCCACAGGTCTCTTGAGACGGCAACAAGACTCATGCAGGCAGAGTTTAACAATGCAGTCAAATGGTGTCACGACAATGGCTTATTAATCAAGACGGCGAAAACAAAGATGATGCACATCCGAAGTCCACATCATAAAGCTACGCAGGGGCGAGTGTTTTTTCAAAATGATGCCTGCCATAAATCAAACAAACACTTAATTGACGTCGCAGAAAGCTATAAATACCTAGGAGTCATCATTGATAGCCACTTCATCTGGGACAAGCAAATTAACAAGATACGCTCTGATTTAAGGAAGGCTTCATCTGCATTGGCGCATCTAAGAAATCATGCAACACCACAAATTTTAGAGCTGGTATACTACGCCTTGATTGAATCCAAATTAAGGTATGGAATACTGGCCTGGAATAACGCCTCTAAAACACATATCGAGAAGCTGCAAAAACTCCAAAATTCTGCATTGAGGCTAATAAACTGCGGAAATGTTCCTGACAAAAGAAGATTTAAGGTACTTGAGGTGCAAAATATCTTCAAGATGACTTTGGTACTGGAATACTATAGTGACATCCGCTTTCAAATGCCAATCGAACATGACATTAACACCAGAAGACTTACTACGGGTATGTTACAAGTGCCCTTGAACTACAATAACTATGGTAAAAGGCAGCTCATATATAGCGTTCCCAAAATATTAAATGAATTACCTGCTGGTCTTAAAAATATTGTAAATTTTAAAAACAGAAAAAAAATTATTAAAAATTTTCTTTTAAATTCACAAGATTAAATTTAAAATAAATGAATTCATTTTAGTTTAAACTTTTGAAAAACAACCTTCTGCAGAAAAGCCATTAAGGCTTCGCAGATAATTTATACCAATTGCGGTAGGCTAAAGCACGAAATCTTGAGCTTTCAACACGCAACCGAAAATCTTAAGATAGTCCGAATCAAGGCTAAATTCGCTATCATGAGCCTTGACCCTATGGAAGACAAGAACCACGCCACCAAAGAATGTTTTTATGAGCTCCTTGCCAAGATATATCAGCAATGTTCGAAGTATGTGGTTGGCAGTTGGTAAGAAAAGACTGCACGACAATTGGCTAAGGCTTATAAGCTTTGCAAAGGACCAAATATTACTATATAATGCAAATGTTTTCCTAATCTCAATATACGAATGCGGCCATAGCGGTCTCCGGATCATATAAATCAAATTAGTCACACTGTGACAGACGCAAGCATGCCTCTAGTATTCTGGACATTCGAACCTTCCGAGCAGCCTATATTGGCTTATTTATCCACTTTGTTGCACACAAGGTGCAAATGTAGGAGAACATATAAGGTAGTAAAGCTGCAATCGCAAGAGACCTCCCTGAACAACTCCCATGCTGGCACCGAAAAGCTGTGGCATCGCTGCCAACGTAGAAGCCGCAGTTGATGTGCTGGGTTTCACTCGGCCACCACCAAGAAATCCCTGGTTCAATGAAGATCCATGGCAAGTACATACAACTAAATAATATGCTTAGAAAATTGCGCTGCAGTGAAGGATCAGAGTCATTCGTGCGGTCTACTAGCAAAAGAGACGGGAAGAACATTGCCTTCAACAGAAGCAGTAAAATGAACACGAGAAGCGTGCGATCAAAGATATTCGCAGGTTGTATGCCAGGAATTATGTCATGAAGATTTACCAACTGTTAAAAATATTGTGTCTAGGCAAGAAGACCCGTACATAAAAGTTCAAGGGAGACACCTTGTTGTTAGAACCAGAGTCGGTGCTAAGAATAGGTACTGAAAACTTTTTCTGCAGATTGTGTAACAGAGATGAAGTTCAACATCCCACCCAATTTCAACAACGCAATTTTCCGTCCACCTAATTACCATGATGTAAAGATAGCAATATCTGAGTTGAAATACATAAAAGCAATTGAACCTGACTGCCTAAATGCCGAGTTATTCGAAGCTGCTAGAAATGGCTTTGTGGAGAACATACACTCACTCCGTGCCCAGATATAGTCAGAGGAGTACATGTCTGATATATGAAATCTTTGCCCCGACGATTCAGAAGGACCATCAACAAGAAGAAATACACAAAATCGACGAATTGGACAGAATGTCACCATCGACAGATATAATCTCGAGGTAATAAGGGGCCGTGTCTACCTTGGCTTTGCTATTAATTCTGTCAACAACACTTCAGCTAAAAAGGCAATTGATTAGTAGAGATGTATCTCGAAAAATTACGAGTTTATACCGCTTAAGCATAGACTTTAGAGAAAACGGATGAAGACATCCTTCGAAAACTATTCGGTCCCGTCTTCGTCTGAAGAAGATTAAACGACTCCGCATCAGTCACCTGCAATGCCTAGGATACATATAGTGAATGGACGCAAATTCAAACTTTCCCACCTAAAACGTCTGGAATTGTAGGGGAATACTCTTCCCAATATCGCATGGAAAATAATAACTGCCTCAGATCGGTCTTAAAAAATACTCTGTACATATGCAATGTAATGAGTATCATTGACATTATTGTAGCGTTTGTAGGTTTATTCTGATAATTAGGCAGCACATTTGCTTTGCATTGCAAACTGATAAGTTAATGAACTCGATAAAGGAAGCACAATTCTTTGGATATACCTTTGATCCCGAAGGAAATATGTAGGTCTGTCACACACTTAGAAACTTGTAAGTAAGATGGGAGATACGCTGGATGAAACCAATAGCAGGTGTCCACATGATACAAACCGCAACATACCGCGACAGAAATTGATTCGTCTTTTTTTGAGACTTACAAAGCGTCTCTCATTGTTGTAAAAGTCACAAATCAGTATCTGAGAGCGTGTCATCGATTTTGGCTGAAAGTGTAAGGGATTGCATTTGATCCGACCTCACCTGCTGTTTCGTTTCCACTTCCTGTGGAACGATTGGCACTTTTAAAACCACAAAAATTAAAAATGAACATATCGTCTTGATATATTTACGAAGAGGACTTATAAAATCAGATTAGCATGCCGAATTAGTTCACTTGTTGTTTACGAGCACTATCTATGCCAAAAAGTCGAAATGACACAGCGTTGTTTCCGCACCGTACCGTCCAGTCCAACGACTATAAAAGCTTTTCATTAGCCCAGCAATTTATATCTCGTTTCATGATGGCTTTTCTAGGAATTCACAACCTACGCTATTGTTGACCTGCTAAGAGAAATTTCCTTTTCTTTTTTGCTGTTCAAGTTGGGTCATCAAATTGCCAGCATACACAGGTTATAAAGCCACTTGTTTATGCTGACCTTTTTACCTATTTCACCATGGCATCGTAAAATGGGGAAAATCTTCTTTTGAATTAAAGGTCTGAGCCGTAAGAGTTCGAATTGTGATGGTACTGGTTAAGTTGGTGGTGGCTCTTCGGCTGGTGCTCCTATCGATGTCCACCGGCGACAGGGACGTCCGCATCTCATTATGCAAAATAAAACAAAGTCATTTGTTGGAAATTTGTAATTTATCCCTGAAACAAGTAAACAGCCTTTATCCTCTTGAGAAAAGATATTACTCGCCGTTCTTTGAGCGTGTCGTCCTAATTTGATTCCCATATAGTTCTGCATACCACTCAGGGCCATCTTAAGTGCCTTATTCATAATGTTAGTGAAAACGTCTTAAGGGTTAAAATACCAATGTAAGGCAGTGAAGTTTGTGGGCATTGATGTGGAATCGACCGCAGGTACTTCTAACTTAAACATCCATCACCCTTCGCACAGCCTTCATGGTTTTACCATGGTTCGTGTTCGCAGTAGACGACCGGGTGTTAAGTGTCCTTATCCCTCCCACCTTTGACTTCATCTACAACTCTACCTTCATCTCATCCACCACCAACAATGTGCCGGAATCTAGTGCGCTCGCATTAAATTTGCATGAAACATAATTATAGTCGTAATTACAAAACCATCACGGGCTCTAAACCGCATGTGGGTATTATGGATACGAGAATAATAGGTTCATAGTTATCCTGGAATTAAATAGGTCTAAGGATAATAATTTATGCCTATGTGTGAGTACTGAACATTGAACATTGAACACTTGAAAGGCAATGATAATATTATGGTTTCGACATCCTGGCACATTGTCGATGCCATGCTCAGAGATAGAGAGACCTGACTTGATAGATAGACTTACCTTCATATGGGAAAAGTCCTTCTACTCGTGTGTTAGTATCTCATCCTCTTAGGCTTTGCTGATTCCCATTTCAGTTTATTCAGATGTTCGGCAGTCATGTTAATCGGAAAATTATATTTTCATTTTCGAATCTGGCACAAATTGGATGAAAGCTCTTTTGGGAATAAATGACAATGCAATCGATGGCAAATTACTCAATGGACTATATAATTTATTGTATAGGTAGAAGGTACAATTCCGAACCGATGACTTCTTCTTATTTTTTTTAAATTTTTTAAAATCATTTTTTGTTTCCGACCTTTACAGAAGGTTGCCGCTTACGCCACTTTGGCCGACCATTTACCCCAGAAGTGATTATATAGCGTGGAAACTACCAACGTGATAGTCAGATGATTTTTGTATCATAAGGGTAGATGCCCCTATGAGAAAGTCTGCAGGAGTACGAGTTGAGAGGTCCGATGGATCATCTGAAAGTATCTACAAGAGCCTTGAGTTTAGGCAGGCTAAGATCTGGGTAAGGAATCTGGACATCACCCCAAATGTATGCGGCGTCTAACCAATAATACGCTTGAGATGAAACGTCACCGACTTTACAGCCTCCTCCCAATGCCTCACAAAGTTTGGTGCTGATAGCGGATTAAAATGCCACTGATCCCCAACGTTAGCGAGCAGCTGAGCGATTTCCTTACACTGTGCACTTGCTTGTTCGAAGAAGATGCGTAGCTCCTTGTTTGTCCGAACAAAATTGGTTCCGCAGTTACTTGATAGGCTAGCGAATAAGCCATGCCACGCCACAAATCGACGACAAACAATGTAATGCGACTTGATAGCACGGCCTTTTGAAAGGAGATGATTGATGGAGAGTAGATTTTCCATTTATTGCATAGTACTCGTAGGTAAAGGGCACTGTCGCCAATATCGAAGACAATTGAATGTGACAGACTTTACCAGTTTTCGTCCTCTTACTATCCCAAATCTAAATAACACAACGTCAGCTACGTACACCCGTGCAAGGTTTGAGGTGACCATACCATATCAGCAGCTTTGTTAAGTAGGACTAGCGAAGAAGTATAATCACGCCAAGATGGATCCGACTGCATGTCTTAAGCGACTACCAATGCGAACAAATTCACAATTATCCACAAACGGTTTACGATGACTTAGACTAGTGGAGCCATTGCTAGCAACACTAACCATAGTCCTTGAGTAGCGAGGTCTGCAGGGTTCTTGTCGCTTGCGATGTGTTTCCAGCACGCATTCGGTTAGAATCCACAGGAGAATCAAAATCTGCCTGAAGATAGAAGTAACTGTTGCCAATCTTATTGCATCCTAAAGTCTTTTAATAAAAAAAAAAAAACATTGTGGCGCTGGCAGCCCGGTATGGGCCATGGCCTAGCTTCTTGACACTCATTTGTGTTGCTCATGTTTTCATTTTTATCACATCTGAGCTAGGCCTACGGTTTATCGCCGAGTCTGAACGGCACTTCTTAGAAGCTTTTTCGTAGGCAATTTTACTGTCGAGAGTTTGCCATTGCCCGCCAAAAGGGTGATGGCGATTTGAAAAAGTGTTAGTGACCCAGCCAGAAATCGAACCCAGACTCTCTGCGTGATAATCCAATGAGCTAACTATCGCGTCATTGCCATCGCGCAAAGTCTTTTAATATTCGAAATGAAAACAGCGCCCTGCGTAGTTCCAATCGAGGAAGTGATGCAAACTTCAAGGGGAAACCTTGGATTTCGTAGCCAAGAGCACTAATTGTACAAATCTATCTTCATCTAAACTTCGAAGATAAACACAGCTAGTGTATGTTATGTTAGTTCCGAGGCATCTGAGAGGCAATACAATTCTAGGAACCGAAGATCCGTTGAAGTTCCCGTCCAGCGAGGCACGTTATACGAATGCAGGCTGTTGAGCCTCTATAACAGCCGAGTACATGATTTCATTAGTTGAGGAGGGAGAAGGTCCGGTGGTCCCAGTGTTGACAATCGTGCAATTAAAATAGAATCAGAGCTAACCAATAAGACACATGCATTTCCACTGGTCCTCCGCAGCTAAGGCAAAAATCACCTCCAACGCCTGATGCAACTACGAATGCTGAACCCCGAGACAACTAAAGTGCTTACCATGGCAAAATATCCTTAGAAACTGCGCTTCAAAATCTGATAATAAAAATTGAATGCAAAATCTACAAAAAGAAGTAGCAGCTAGACTTATTCATCGATATTGTGGGTGCTTTCGACAACGCAACTTTTGACGGCAAGCGTCAATCGACCAGACAGGTGGGCCCCGTCTTGTCATCACTGCCCTGTGTGATCGCATGTTAATATAGTTATGTACTGCTTCGCGCTCTCAATAGTCCTAATTTTAACTTTCGAGCTTATGAAGTTGACGAAGCTGTACAGTCTGTTGTCTTTAAGGCTGTCTGCTCCAGGCCTTTCAGTTAGTTTTATCAATAGTGCGATTTTTTCCGTCATTTTTAAAGAGCTTTGTGGAAGACGTAAGGCTTTTCACAAATTAGTCTCCTTTGGATCTATAAAATAGCTATAATAAGGCCAATTATATCATAGACGACAGTTGCTTTTCAAAAAAAAATCAGTCAGCAGTCGTTGTTTAAAAAGTTATCGGCCTGACCTATGATAGATTGCTTGATGATATGTAAATAAATTTATATTTGTTATATGCGTTATAGATACTTAAGCTAGTTTTGTGTTAAGTTTCGTTACAGTTGTTCGCACAATTATTTTTCTATGATTGTTTGTCTACACGAGTCTGCTTCTATATAAAAAAAAAGCAAACTGACGGCAACCGAAATCAGAGCCGGGATTAAATATTTTGTCAAAAACAATATGACGCCAAGTTAAATGAAGGAAGACTTTGAGAATACATTGGGAGAATCTGCGCCTTCGTACTCCACTGTAAAAAAAAGTGGCCAGCTTGGTTTAAACATGGCAGAGACAGCGTCGAAGATGATCTGAGGAGCGATAGGCCATCGGCATCCACCACTTTAGAAAACATCAATAAAATCCATAAGACGGTTTAAGTAGACCGAATATAAAAATTCCCCGAACTAAGTGATACTATAGTGTGTTCCATATTTTAACCGACGAATAAGGATTGAAAAAAATTTCAGCAAGATGGGTCCCGCGTTTATATACCAAAAACAAAAATTCGATCGAGTTTAAATTTTTAGACTGGATCTGGTGTTATTTCGAAGGCATACTAGTGACGTTTTGAGAAAATATGTTACAGATATTAGGTGCGCAACTAATTTCTCGCTGTGTTTTTTCATCAAAATGCAACTTACAAATGAATTATTAAAAGTATTGCACGGGTGGCCGTGGTGTATTGGTACTAGCCATGTCTTCTCATTGAAGGGTCAGGGTTCGAACACTACTCATGACTCAGTCAGAAAAATCTGCGTGTGAAGGCATAACGCTGGCATGTAGATTTGGCTGTAGTAGAGTTTCAAGCACAAAACAACCGTTCAAATGTATAACCTAATATAATCATTCCGAGTGAAGAAAAACTCTCCGTCGTATTCGAACTCCCACCCCTGGAGAGTGAATATAGAAACCAAATATACTTGAGTTTCAAACCACTACATCACAGCAATGCATTCCTTCCTCCTCCTTCTATCTTTCCACCCGCGCCGAGGCAACAGTAGAGGGCTATCATAACCCCCTTAGGAGCGCGTAAATTATATAAAAAAAAATATTACCCATCAGTTGCTTCAACTTTTTCCTATCTTTCTGGAGGATCTCGAATACCGTTATGGTAAAAGTGTTCATCGTTTGAGACTTTCCACAAATCAAACCATTTTTTGATGTCTACATATAAGCAGAACTGCTGATTAGCAGGATGGCATTTCCAGGCGGTTTTAACGGATTTGGCAACGTGAGGCCGAGCGTTTTCATGCTGTACACTTTTTCGTGCCTTTGCTCGTATTGTGGCCGTTTTCCGAGCAGTGCAGTGATGGTTTCATTGGGTTTCAACAGTTCATAATAAATAACATATTCCTCCGAGCTAACGACGCACGTAGAAGCATGATTGGGCTACTCCCCATGAGTTTCTTCTCTTTGAGTGGCTGTAATGAAGCCATTTTTCATCACCTGCCACAATGCGATGAAGAAAACCCTTCCTTTTTTGCCCCTGGAGTAGCGAAATAACGACGCTAAATGTTCCTTCGCTTCAAATCATAAGGAACCCAAGTTCACAATGCATGCAATTGCTTGAATATGTCTTGGGTAACTCCTAATGCTGAAGCAAGCTCTTCTTTCTTTTGGCACGGATCCTCATCGAGAAATGCCTACAATTCGGCGTCTTCAAAGGATTTTGGCCTTCCTTCACCCGGACAGTCGTCAACATCGAAATCTCTGCCTTTAAAGTGAGGGAACCAATCACGGAACGTGTGTTACTTAGAGCAGCATCTCCGTAAATTTTTGCAGCTGTCGATGCGCTTCAGCCGCCGTTTTCTTCGAATAAAAAAACAAAATCCACACTTCCCGCAAATGACGATTATTTGGCACAAAATTAGATATTTTCACACAACCAAAAGTATGTGGCGCCAAACCAAATTCGCTAATGTGTCAAAACAATTTCTTTACCATACCTCTAAGCTTAGTTCATGACGTTTTGGATGTGTCAAAATCGACCACCACTTACAGTACTGCTGGAGCCATCTATTGACAAACAGCGAGAACTTAGTTGCGCACCAATATAACAAATGATGAAACCAAAATAACAATCGAAACAATGGAAACATGGTGGTTGTCTTCCGCCGAAGAAAGCCAAGATATGTACATGTGATTACAAGAGATTTATTTTCATTGATTATCCCCCCAAAGGGCAAACTATAACAATTCACAATACTAAGCTGATCTGTTAGATGAATTAGCTCAAAAAAATTGGCGAAAAAGACCGGGTTTGGCCAAAAAGAAAATTCTTTTAGGAAAACGCCGCGGCGCATAAGTCAGCTGTTGCCATGGCTAAGCTCCATGAACACCGATTTGGAGTACTGAATCACCGACTTTACCGCCTGATTAGACCCTATCATCCTAATTTGAAAAAGCACCTGGTTGGACGAAAATTTTCAATCAACGAAGAGGAGATAGCTGTTTTTTGAGGATTTTGGGGAATCGGCTTGTAAAAAAGGTAGATATAGAAGTGCTGGGATATCGATGGAATGAGTCTATTGAAATAAGAGGAGAATATGTAGAAAAAGAATTAAGAAGTGTTATAAAATCTTCAATGTTTTAATCGTCAGGCCGATAATTTTTGAAACAACCCTCGCACAATAACACCAGAACTCCTTTTGCTGAGAAAATATGAAAGCGATTTTCTTTATTCTTTGGAGGGGGAACATAATGACTACACACCGTGCAGGTGAAACTCTACCCTACTAAACCTAACTTCCGCAAAGAGTTATCATCTCTGTCTAATCACAAAGAACTGCCATAAGATATAACTTCGTGGGGTAGGGAAGAAGCTTTAAGGGGTAGGTTTAGGGAAGCCTTTACGGAAGTCTCCACTGAGTGTACTGGGTTGGTGGTTTTTTGGAAGACGGTAAAGAAGGTTTTGAGTCTGGGGTCACGATAGTGTATCTGAAGAGTTACTTTCGATTCGTTACTTTTATACTGAATGAACTTTTGAACTGAATTTATGTCATAGACATTCCCCAGTTACTTGGCAAGTTTCTACCATACTAGATGTCAATTGTGTGATCTGTAATCACGAGGCTTTTTGGCTTCCTTTTACAGCGTAATTGCGTAAACACGCGAGTGCATGTTGACCCAGAAAATGCCACTGCCTTATTTTGAAAATGTACTTTAATTAATAGAGAATGTTATCTCGTCGAACCTAAATTTAGTTCTACAGTTCAATTTATGAGCACTTTACGATTGCATAAAATATAATATAACTATCTTTATATGCCAGTAACCTTTATGCTCTTTCTTGCCTTTCTTAAACAATTTATCGTATTTTTATTCACGGAATACCATCTTCATTATTTCGGATTTGAATTCCTGAATAGTTCTTTTGAATTTAAGAGCGCCCACACACAACTCAGTTGGATATTTTCATTCACCCTTACCTGACAGATGAGTAGGTAGTCTCAGATTGAGGATTCTCTTTCACATGATTACCTCAACAAAACAACCCTTAATAGGCTAAATCCGATTAACCTACTTTATATCTACAACTATTTCCGACAGTGTATTCAAACTTTTTTCAAATATATTTCATAATTCCTAAAACAGGGAAAGGTAAAAAATCTGAGACAAAACTTTGATTACATAACAAGATGTAACATTTAAGCTCCACATGATGGAGTCCAGAGATGTCATGCGATGAGTGGAAAGTAACACATTTATGGGTATATTTCCTCCACTTTAAAATTATTAAATTGAACATAATTCTGTGTCCACTAACAACAAAATTAAAATGTCTTAACGAAATTTGCCTTGCGAATTGACCCCACTTGCCTTGAGAAAAATACCCAAACAAAATACACACGTTAGTAATATTGATGTAGTTATCTGGTAAAGAGTCAAGTGGAATATAGGTACCTTTAGGCAGGCATTTTCCTTCATTCAACCCTTGTATCATATCGGACATCATTTCGAATCCTTTTCATCAAAAAAAAAATGAAAGAAAACTTCGAAATAGGGAACCCTTCAACCCTTTTAAATTGTTTTAAAAAGGGGAAATTCTATTTGGCAAATCGATTGAGAAGGCTTTTTCAAATTTCACATGGAATTCCTTGTCATGACTTTCAAATTAAAATCAATTTAAAATGATTCAATTGGTAAGTGTTAGATATGATCTGAGAGAATATTGAAAATATGGTTTAGTTTGTTCATTTCAGCATGAAACGTTAGATAGACAGCCCTTTCTGCAGGCAATGGAAAACATCTGAAAGTGAAGAAATTCTTCTTAAACTTGCCATTCGTAGTCCACATGAATCCAAAGGAAGGTCATTCACGCATTTAATTACATCCAGTGTTATATATTTGCATTGTAGCGTTGGCTAAATTCGCGGACTTTAGCAGCCTTCTACAAAGCGATCCGTTCTGGATCACCTCGGTAGTTGTAGCCACGATTTGTTTGATGTTTTGCTTTTGAGTAATCCAAAATCTTTTAAGTCTTTTACCAAGGACCTTGGCTGGAACTGAGCTTTTGTTGCTCCGTCCAGTTTTCCTTCGTTGACCTTCTCCTACTGGAGTTTTTAATTTGCAAAATTCTGAGATTGCCCGTAGTTCTTGTTTCAGGTTTTGCTACAGCTCTAGCATTCACAACATTTTCTCTATTCTCATTTCTTGTTTATATCGCAATTCTTGTACATCTGCAACATTTTTATGCAGATGTTAAAGCTAGACAATCACTGTCATTCTTTTGCCAGAAAACAGTGCGTCTTTAAGGGACTTTATCGAATCACTAGGAGTTTTCTGATAGAATGACAGGTTATTGCTAATTATGCCGCTTTCATTCGCGAAAAGAAGAGAAGTGGTTCATTTGTCAGTGTGCTTCTAAAATAGAAAATCTAAATTTGTTCACTGCGTGGGTGTACTTTAATTTTAACTTCGAATTCACCAGTTATTCTCACTGTGCATTTATCTTTCGCCTTAACATCATCGTACATACTCGTATTGCTTGTTTTTCTATTGAGGGTTGAGTACTTAAAAGATTGACAGAAACTCAGTATTATATTTTCGGGATAGAAGTAGATTCATTTACACTTGAACAAAGTTGTTGCAATGTTGCCGAAACAGTGCAAGTTTCGAAAAGACATTTCAGTTGAAATAATGCGTCAACTGCATCTGGTGTACGCAGATGAAACGCGGCACCCATCTTACACACAGCTCTGTCATGTCCAAATTTTCAAATAATATGCGATGTACTGCACTTTTTGAAATGCCTACAATGTATGCTAGCTCGCGCACTTTCAGTCGACGATCATCCAGTACCGCTTTGTGGATTTTCTTCACCATTTCTGGAGTCGTCACCTCATTTGGTAGACCACTGCGATGCTCGTCTTGGCAGCTCGTACGGCCTCGTTTAAACTCAGCAACCAAAAATTTTACTGTTGTAAATGAAGGAGCAGACTCACCCAGAGTAGAATCCAGTTCAGCTTCTATATTGGTTCGGCTGAGGCCTTTCAAATAAAAGTATTGTATCACATAACGATGACCAATTTTCTAAATTTTAACAAATTCACTGATAACGTTCACTATTGCCAAACAAATACAAATACTAAACAACGTGGCGCTTTCAAACTTGAAACATATGTTTTATAGACTGCGTACTTTCCAATACAGTAATATTTTCAAACAACTACCGCATGTCTTAGTCAGGCCGGGTACTTCTGGGACCGCCCTCGTATGTTCATAGTATGCAAATCAAGATCTAACCAGTGGCAATTGTTGCAATATAGTATGTTGTGTTGTTTCCTCCTCGAATAGTCTTACAAGAGAGATCTGTCTCCCATGGGTCCATTGTTTTTACTGCTTCCCAAATATCTTAATAGCCTTTCCTTTTGTTTCTTACCATTGTATTCATCTTATCATTTCACGACCATATTTCTGTTGATGTGGAACTGGCTATCGTAGAGTGTACTGAGTTCTTCCTTCTGATTTGTCGCATTTTGAAGTAATTCTCGGTAACTTCACTTCTTTCTCGACTTATGCTGGATTTCGTTGGTTTCCTCTCAACTCAGTCCTGTTTTGGTAATACTTTCGAGGTCATTTAAAGATGTCTTACTCGCTGTTGTGAACTCCATCATACATGATCTATTCTGTTTTGGTGTCTACTACTGCAGTATGTTATTGAATGACGCCCTTGCGTATTATATTTAAATTTGTCAGACTCTGTGAAATTTATTTCAGATGTGGTAAATGTATGGAATTCTATCTTGCTCATGTTACCACCGAAAGGACCATTGCAGCGAGCGGTTGCTTGGAGACAATTTTTCAACACTCGTCTGTACATATCGGCCATAACGTTGGCTATTTTGGATTCGATATTCTTTTTGAGCTCCACTTTGCTTATTGACATAAGCCAACGACTTAATAACAAAGTCCAACGCGGTAAATCGCAAGAGCGAGGTGGACATGCGACCCGGTCTATAGTCCTTCTTAACTTCTTGAAAGGTAGATGAAATATTGATCTCAAAATTGGTAACAGAACTTACTTCATTTTAAAAAGGGGGTCTTCCTGCTGCTGCTTCTACGATTAAGCGTTGTCGTGCATTGTTTTGAAACAAAATGAATCCTGAAATCCATCTATAAGGAACAGTTGTAACCAACAATTTGCACGACATACAGCTCGATGAGTCTTGTAACAAGTATGTGAATATGAAATGCCGATTTGACTAACCTATGGCTTACCCATTACATACAGTTTTGTCAATTATAACAAATACGGTATTTTTTTTAGGGTAAACTACTGTCAATAAAATCTAGTTGGCTTAGGATTTCGAATTATGTGGGCAGTTTCGTTACATTATGATTATTATACGGCCGCTGAAAATCGTCGATTGTTAATGAAAGTATATAGTGAAGATGCAACTCAAAGGACTTGCGAACTTTAGTTTTGATGATCTTAGAATCGACAGCAAAGATCGTGGAGGGCCAGAAAAAAATTAGACGACTCAAACACAAGAACAGCTCTCAGAAGCATTGACAGCTCAATATTTTCGAACGTTTAAAAGCCCTGCGAAGAAACCCTAAAAATGGAAAGTGTGTCATAAAAGAAAGAGACATCGAAGTGTGAAAACCATTTCAAAAATTGTTCTTCATCGACACAAAAGTAAAGGTTCCTGCTTACAGTTATTAATGGCAATGAAAAGTGAATCTCTTTTCAGAGTCCCAGGTGCAACAACTCAAGAGTAGACTCAAGTCAGCATAAACCTCACAACCGGTACTCAATGCTCACGAAAAGAAAGTTATGTTTTGTATTTGGTGGGACCAGACGGGATTGTTGTACTATGAACTGACCGTAAAATAATTTCTGGGGATCGCAGTCAACAACTAACAAAATTTGACCGAGCATTGAAGCAAAAACGACCGGAATAAACCTAAAGATACAAATCATCCACATGTTCTAAACCAAGTATCAATATTGTTGGCAAACATCAATTGGGAAATTCTGCCCCAACTGGCCTTTGCACCAAAATGGACTTCTTGTTTCGATCAGAACAGAACTTTCATTGTTACGAAGAAATGGAATTGGCTTGATGAAGGATTGGCCTCAAAAGACGAGGGGTGATATTGTAGCGGATTCATCATCATTGCCAAAAATATGGGAAAAGTGATAGTTAACGATGGCCAATTTTTTAATTGCAGAGTTCATTCGTTATGTTGTTGAAAAAAATGATTTTTTTGATCAGAAAAATCGTTGTTTCATATTTTCACAGCTCCAGTTCATTGATACTTTAAGTGTCTATGAGTGGTCTAACACACTTTTGTTTGTACCCAAACCTCCTTCCTAATGTCATGTGTGACAATCTTCTTGTGGAAAATACAGAGAATCCACATTTGGCTCAGAGAGTGTTGCTGGGTGATTGGTTATCTTTGACAAGCTTCTCAAGGTATTCCTTTGGCCTGACACTTTCATTCATTTTTCTGGGTCTCTACACTTTCCTTTAAGTTTTCTTTCCATGGCTTCTTCTGTTATTCAGTTCCTTCCGTAGGAGTTTTAACTTTTTGAATAAATCTCTTTTCCAATTTCGGTAGCTTATGTTTTCTCGGTTGTAGTTTCGCTACACTGAATCCATTACTTGTTTGTCTCCGTTCAGCACGGTTATATGACTGCCAATACTCATTGCTTTAGATGTTCGCTACTACTCTACATATGTTCTAGGATTTTCCGCTTAAGCTTTTGTAATTCTGTTCTTTTTGCAACATCTTTTCATCTAGTGGAGAAACATACTTTCAGTACATTGAAGGCATTCCTTCACGTGGTCAAATTGGTTTGATGCTCGATCTACTACAGGCAGATCGCTGAGTAAAGTTGGGGCATAATCACTGCATCCCACCCTCCTAATTCAAAGGATAATTCTTCTCTACACATGAATGACAAAGCACAACGAGGACATGCACTTCATATGCCTAATGACTGAGAAATGATCGGATTACCATTTTCATAAAAAAAACTTGCTGATATTCCTACAACATTTTCAAAAGTCGGTATATGTAGCGAATGCCAAGGCCATCATTGAACTATACAACACAAACCGTTCAAAAGATACTTTTTCAAACTGCAAAATTGCCAACTAGCAACCGGAATAGTCATTTGAGCACAAAATATTAAGACACACAAACTGAACAAAAAAGCGACAGCATGGTGGAAACTCATAAAGCCGCATAAATTTCATAGTCAAAACAACGTCAAGAAATCTGACAGTTATGTTGGTTAGAAAAACAACTCCAGGAGAAGTGCTATATCAAGGACAATAAGAAAATTGCGAACAGTGGAAAATAAATGGCAAAACAGATGCAAAACAATGCTCTGATACAGTTCCTTCTCTGTGATTCTCATTTGTTCAAGTGACTATGACAGTATGGCAGAAATTGTTTCTGCTTCGTTTTTCTTTAATTCTTATAAGTCTTTGTGAGTGTGAATAGATAAATCTTCAATTAATTGAATGAAACTAAACAGAGTGAACCTTTAATTAGCTTTAATGCAGACAACTGCTTACGTCTACAGTATTTGGCATTTATAAAAATGTCCTGAACATCAGTACTCGTAAATCAAAACCGACATATATTGCTGAATTGACTAAATCTACTGGCACAATCGCAGTCATGGATAGTGTCCACAATTCTACTAAATGTATGAAACCAGCAAAAAATTCGTAAAACTTTAATCCACCATCGTTTACCATCCTTGAATCCATATTCAATGACTGATCAATATTCACAACAAATGAACAAATTCAAAATTATTTATTATTTAAACCGAGAGACAGAGGAAATGGTAGACACAACCAAATCCATATAAACTGGAGTGTTCATCACGATGATGTATCGCAAAAATAAAACCAAATTTCCTTCATTTATCCAATCGTTCGTTTCATCTGATTGCTGGCGAGGGCCAACGAATATGACAGGCTAGCTAGTTCAATCCTGGTTCAGAGTAATTTTACCTCCACTATTCGTATCGCGGGCGATTGGCCTCATCCTTTCGTACGATGGGACCCTGTTGTGCTAAATCCATTCAATATCTGTCTGCAAATCAACATAAAACATTTATCACACTTTGTCATATTGGTTTCCCGTTTGAAAATTGATAAAATCAATATCCTTTGCATTAGCGTCCGGAGATTTATGTACGTAAATAGCTATGTATTTGAATATATGGAGAAAAACATAAATGGGGAATACCACCCAACAAACACTGATTTTGGTTTGCTTCCTACGGAGTTGGATTGATTTATGAGGATGGCTATTCTGTGTCCTGAAACAAGCTGCCATTATTATAATTTTCGACGGGATACATGCAAACAAACCGACAAGGAAAAACGTCATTCATATCCTGGTCATGTTCGTATCCTGTGTGACATTAACCATCAGGCAAGCTCCTCGTACGAATATAACAAATACATAGCTTTAACATATGCTGATGATCCAAAGAATGTCTTTGACAGCGACAGGGAAAACTTTTGCATTTGGACAATTTAATTTGAATCAGCGTCAGAGCTGTGTATTTTACTTGTGTCCTTCCTGTTTGTCTTGTTGTTGGTTCCAAGTAAATATTTATTTCCTTTTTTTTGTTGTAGAACAATTTTCCACTGATTTCCCTTTGGCCAAGTTACTGCATCTTGAATCAGTTCCATTGCCTCTGTTATTTGATATTTTTCGTCCTTCGCCTGTCATTTTTCGTTTTTCGTTTATCTTTTGCCGACCTATGTCCGATGTCTTACAGGACAAACGCACACCATTAATTAAAGTGACAAGTTCATTTGGACGTGTAGCATAAGTCATTAACTTGCCGTCATCAAGTTCGCACTTACTTCAACGAAAGTAGGGGGCCAAGCAGTAGGAAGAAAAACAAACGAATAAGAAAGAACGCCTTTGCGTAGGTGCTAGGATCCTGGCCTATTGGCACTCCTTATATAAACTTCAACAAGAAGATGGTGGAATTAATTTCTAATTAATAGTTCCAGCAGTACTTCTTATCCTGTTGCACGCGCCTTCTTCGTTTTCTGTTCATTTTCTGTGTAATTACTCTGAAACTTTCGTTTACTTAATTCGTCCTTCCCGTACTGTTGCACACCAACCCACTTAAAAGAACTTAAGTAGAAATTTTCGTAAATAGTTTATGTTCCTTGTCAATTTTTTTTTTGTTTTTTGATTATTTTTAATTTTTTTTTTTAATGTTTATCGACAAACGAATGGTGTGAATGAAAGGCAAAAAAGACAAGTCAGTGAAAGCTGTCGCTAGGTGTGTTTATTTGTGTTTGTCTGGGAACATGCTGTCGTCCATGGGGAGAAATGATGGTAAATTAACACATTTTTCATTTTATCTCGTTTTGCACGAGATATACATGAAGACATAGAATGGGCATCCCTGAAGGACATAAGTGCGAAAAATTCCCCCCATCCAGAGTCCTTATCCTGGGGACTTTGAGTAATTGCTTTTGTTCAGATTAAGAAGCGTTTTATTACTCTCCCGGGTATGTCTGAGAATAATTATTACACACTCTGTTGATTTAGTCGCTTTTGCGAGAAACTGAGGGATACAACGCGTTATCAAATTGAGAACAAAGTGGGATGGTTATTTAATCGTATCTTTATAAATATCTGCTTTGAGAGACAGTAACGAACGGATGTCTTTGGAATTAGAGTTGTCTGGATGAATACTTATATAGGTCATTTGGATGCTTGATAAATACATCTGCAACTCCATAGAACGGCTAATGTAGGTCATATGAATGTGAAGCTCTTCATGATGCCATCTACGAGAGTGGAGAGTATGTTGCTATTAGCAGTTGCTGAGGCTCCAATTAATATCGGGTTTCCCAAAAAAACACATGAACACATGTCCTTCTAAATGGTCATCGAAAGGATAAGATATTAAACAGGACTTAAGATTGAAGTGAGCATTTAATTGGCAAGCTTTTGACTTTCTGCCCGTCGCGCAGAAGAGGAACATCAGAATGATTAATTATTTCTTTCTTCCATATCACATTGGCTCTGTCAATTGTACGGTTTCGTAATAAAAAATACGAGAATCGTTTTTGGAAGAGTAGTGACGTAAGTAGTTGACACTTGACCTTTCTGATGATATACCTAGTCAAGTCATAAATACTGGTACACAACTGAACTCACTCATTACGAATGCAACACTGGGCGCATCCATTTCGTATTTATTGCGATTTGACAGTTTATATTTATGCTACATTGTGACGTAAAAAGTTTTTGACATTAATTGCTTACAATCATGGAATGGGGCGACATCGAAAATCGTATTGTAGTAGTTGGCCTACTTAAGTGCAATATCGAAAAAGGCGATATCTTTAGGACGTTGCGACCACTTGGAATCACTCGCAATTTTGTGTATCGTGATGTGAAGTTGTTTGAGGATACTAGTCCAGTATGAGACCGTCAAAGATCCGGCCGTCCCCGCACTGTGAAAACTCCGAATGCGATCAAAGCCGTGAAGAAACGAATCGACCGAAAACCGCTGCGAAAATAGAAAGTCTTGTCGCAGGAAATGCAAGTTTCGCAAATATCCATGTCTCGCATTATCAAAGAAGATTTATGACTCAGCGCGTACAAGCAACACACTGGACACCTGCTCACGGCCGCATTGAAGGAAAAACGCAAGCGAAGATCAAAAGCGTTACTCAGCCGGTACGCGAAGAACACTCACGGACAAATTCTGTTTACTGACGAGAAAATCTTCACCGTAGATCGTGTGTATGCTCGGTCATCCAGAGAAGCATCCCAAACTCATCCCGAGGGTTCGAAGAGGCCACCATCCAGCGTCTGTAATGGTATGGTGGGGATTGTGCTACGATGGCGTTACCAAGCTCCATTTTGCAAGAATGGAATGAAAACATCGGCCAAAGTATAGTATATCAATCGACCGTCTTGGAACCCATTGTGAAGTCTCTCAACCAATCAATATTCAACAACAAGCCATGGACTTTCCAGCAAGACTCTGCTCCAGCTCACAAAGCAAAAAAAGACTCAACTGTGGTCCAAAAACAGCGTTCCGGACTTCATATCAACGGATGATTGGCCAGCTGGTAGTCCAGACCTCAACCCGTTGGATTACAAGTTTTGATCCATATTAGAAGGCATGGCCTGCTCTAATCCACACTGCCCTTGTCGTTTGTTAATTGCAAGTCGTTCGTTAGAGATCTTCTGTTTTGTTCATTCAAAACAGATTCAAAAAGTTTGTGGGATTGAATTTTTTCATTAACATGCCTGTCCTAGCCAAATATCAGTTGCTGCAGCAACAACTGAAAAAACCTTCTTCTACTATCAATGATCATGCTTCAACCGAATCCTTTGGTGTGCTGGTGAAAAATAGACGGTTTTACAGAAAGCGAAGAGCATATACTTATATGAGATCCTTTTCTGCTGCGTGCTGTGGTGTAAGAGTTCATTCGCTTCTGTTGTGACGGATTGTATATTCTTCGAACAATTCGCACAGGTATCCATTTAAGTTTTGGAAATTTTGGAAAACAAGGAGAGTCCGCTTGAGCTCTTCTGGGATACGGTGACCAACAAGGTGACTAAATTTCTTTATTCTACGTCTTATTTCTGTGCTGGATTTGTGCTTGTAATTGCGGAGCCAAAGTAGACGAAGTTTTTAACTACCTCGAAGTTAAAGTTGCCAATTGTGACACTCTGACCAAGATGTCGATGTTGGGAGTCCTTTTTTGATGACAGCTACTGGGCTCTTGCCTCCTTTACCGTGAGCCAAATTTTAGCCGCTTCCGCTTCGATATCAAATTCCTCATTGAAATCTCGCTGTCTTCGTCCAATAACGTCGATGTCATCTGCATATGCAACCAATTAGCAAGACTCCAAAGACTTGTTGCCCTTCTACTGGCCAATAAATGCAGGATACTCTCGAAAGCGATGTTGAAAAAGTTACATGACAGCGCTTCGTCTTGTCTTCGTCTTGGCAGGAATTCCAAAACTTATCATGGTATTATACAGTTCTTCCCTGTGGACGCTGTCATATGGGGGTTTAAAGTCGACAAACGAGTGTTGGGTGTCGATCTAGTTCCAGCGCCTTTTCCAAAATCTGCCGTAGTGTGAATATTTGATCGATGGTAAACTTCATTGGGCTGAAACCACCCTGCCATGGACCTATCAGACTGCTCATGATCGGTTTCAAACGCTCACACAACATGGCAGCAAAGATTTTTTAGGCGATATTCAGGAGACAGATTCCCCTATAGTTGGCGCAGTCGAAGTGATCCCTTGTCTTGTTGATTGAGCAAACGATGCCGAGGACGGTGCTTTATTCCATTCATTGGACGTTCTTTATTCTGACCATAACTTGCAGATGAACTGGTGCATATTCCTAACCAGGTCATCTCGAGCTACTTTAAATAGCTTGGCTGAGAGCCTGTCTGTTGACCCATCAGCTTTGTTCGACTTCAGTCTCGATATCGCTATCTCAAATTCGGCTGGAATGTTGATGGTTCATTCTGCCTGAAAGCGGAATTATGGTCTTCGTCGCCGTTATACATACAGTCTGCAGATGTGGTTATTCCATATTTTCAGCACCGAGCAGCTCTCGTCCTGTGATGCAGAGCAGCTTTGTATGCCCTTTGTTTGGCTGCATATGCCCCCTTACATTTATCATCGAAGCATGTTGGAGGAGTGTCTGGCATCGATAGCAATGTGGTCAATCTGGTTGACGGTTGATTGGTCCGGAGACCGTTAAGTTGCTTTGTGGATGTTGAGGTGTGAAAACTGGCTACTATAAGATTACGTCTCATCACGAAGTCCACAACCGTTTTTGGCTGTGGTGTCGTGCAGGCTTTGTTTTTCAATGACGCACTCAAATGCGACTTCTATGCCCAGCTTAGAGTTCGGGTCCCCTAAAAAAAGGTTGGTGTCAAAGGGGGCTGTGGCATTCATTAAGCATATGTTCTGTCTAAGAGGTCATTAAACTCGCCTCGATCGCGTTATCTTTTTCTGCTGTAGGGGCGTGTTAAGTGTATGGTGTATGAACAAAGCGACAAGTGGCCTTGTTGAAACTTAATTTCATTGAGACTGCAGGCTTCAATATCAGGCAGCAAATAGGCCGTTGTTATGGCGTGATAACGGGTGCCATTCGCATTTTCTCTTCGGTCGGCCTCAGTTTTGCATAAATACGAACTGATTCCGTCAACATATAAACCACACCAAGGAGTTGTTCTGTCTAGATATAATGGCAGCTTCTTAACCTCTTTAGGTCTCTTCGCACCCCAAATATGACTTCCTATATTGTTTATTGACGTAGCCATTACGACAGAAAACGACATTATCGCTAACCAACATTTAGGTCGAAAACAGTGGATGTTTTTTGAAATTTTTCAAGATTTCAACGACTGAGATAGAGACGATTCGGAAGATCAGTTCATACAGGAATTAATTTTTTTAATTTTCCAACCCGAGATCCTTTCTTGAATTCTACTAGTTGAGAACGGCTGACATCGAGTGGATGGTAGGCCGACTATTTGACCAATACTCGTAAATTGCCTTAAGTGCGCGAAACACTTTGCTTGTAGAAAGCTGATTTTGGTATATCAGCTGAATTATTTGTAGACACACCGTCAAGCAAAGTATTTCCACAGCAAAATGTCAAACAATTATTAATAAAAATATCATGTCAGGGTAACACATTGCATTCATGATCTTTTATGAAATCCCCCTTGGATGAAGGACCTCAAAAGGAATCACCGTTTACAGAGTTTTCTTTCATTTAAATAATGTAGCTCGATATTCATATGAACACAGATGTGCTAACTTAGGGTACTCTTTCATTTGAACCATGTACAAAATCTTGTGACTTTAGACAATGCACAATGGAAACGGGTATACGCGGGCCTTTTCCGTAAAATTTTCCACAACGTGGACGGATGAAGAAAGCCAAACTTCTACTTATGATGCCGAATCGACAGTTCCTTATTTTAATTCGAAGTTTCACTTAAAGCGGTTGCAGTTTGCTCTGTTCGCACATTACGCCATAAACAACGCGACGAGTTCTACGATTATGAGGACCACAAAAGTAATGTTTCTCGAATCGAAGCCTGATTTTCAAAATATGACAGTCTAACTCCGATTTATTTAATTTTTCTTGCCGAATGTGGAGCCTTTTGTTCATGTCAAGCTATTATTTTGCTTCCTGACTGTCTTGGAATCTCGCTGTTAAAATGTTGAAACTGCAAAACCGCTAAAAAATGGATTGCTGTATGCAGCTTAGATATTCACTAACGCAGCACCAAATTCACGGGTATTTTTAGAAGAAGAGGCTTGCCTTCGTAGACTTAGCTCAAAACGGATGCTCTTATCTCATGCCCACTCTAAATCAAGTAGTACATTCCTGAACTGCATTTTGAACAAAGTCCTTATTTCTTATAAAAAAATAAAAGAAGTCTATTCAATATTATTGCCTATTCCTACGAGATTCTAATGAATGAAAGGAGCTTACGACGCACGACTACTACGTTTAAAATTTTGCTGAGATAAAATCTTAAACCAGTGCAGACTCTATCTTCTAAACTCGTCAATAGGAAAATAAAATAAAGCTTACGGGTATCTCTAGCATGTGTATACGATTTCCAAGCTAGAGTACTTAAATCCACTTCAAGCTCTTATCGTTTCATATTAAACTCTAATTAGCTTTGTACCATCACCATTACCAGTATCTCTGCATCTCTCTCTCTCTCTCTCTCTCTCTCTTTTAGGTCCATTCTGCCATTACATCATTAGTAAAAGAAACTTTCGAACGTGGAATCGAAAAAATTTAAATATTTTCCCAAACTAATTCTCAACAATTTACAATACCCTTTTTGTATGCTTATCATCACCTATGTACATCAACATTGTATCCATGCGGCCGTATGAGTAGATGCAAGCTATCCGTCACTCTTATTAAATTTTCTTTATATTTTTTTTGTTTTGTTTTTAATGAAAAGTGATTAAATTTTTTATTGCACACAGCAATTGATAGAAAAAGTTGCAAAGTTTGTGTCTTAATGGCTTTGTGCTCCTGTAGATACATCCATGCTTCCGTAAACAATAGTGCAGCTCCTCATGCCGTAGTGCTTCTCTAATACTAAATACTCGTATAAGGCTGAATCCTAGTCTGAGTAAGAGTTTGAGTTTCGGTCTGAGCATGTGCTGAAGGACAGACGATTTCATATTGCTAACCACTGCATCATGCTGATGCCCATGGATTTCAAAACTTCACTCTCCTGGATATTCAGAAACGTAAACTTTAACTCCGTATTCAAGGGAAAGATGCATTTCCCTTTGTTGTTCTGGTTGTTATTTTCGTTGATAGATACGAGTAGGTACTGCTCTGATTTTTCTTGCTCTGCATGCTTGCTACACGGTAGTCTGAAGTTCTGATCTGAGAGTAGCTGGCTGCTATTATACTCTGCTTGTCTATCTTGTGGAAAAAAGAAGATTCACGCCTCGTCACCGCATGTAGTTCTCATTCTGTTTTATTAGCTCCCCCCTACATTCCATAGGAAGAAGAAGGTTTTCTGTTTTCCATTTTTCTGTATCTATAGTATTTACTGACGTCCATATCTGTATCCGTGCCCAAACCTATAAACTGTGCTGCCTGTTTCTTCTTGCTTTTGTTTCTTCTCTGCTCTTCATCAAACTTTTTGCATTAGGATAAAGTTTGTGCTATGTAGCGGGCTGAATGAAAACTATGAACCTGGCTTAATCCAGAGATTGTATCGTATTACTTTAGTGAGTTTCGAAACAATTTTGCTTAGATATATTGTAGGTAAAGGAGCAGACATTGGGAGTTCTTCAATAAAGTATAGAATCCAATAGTTAACGGAAGGAAGGAGCCATAAAGGGATGACGCTGAAAGGTTGGAGTTTTATAAGATAGACCATAACATGACAATAAACAGGATTTAGACGTTGAATGCTTTCGTTCTCGAATATCTTCTTTGTGCGGTGAACAAAATAGCAAAATGAGGTTTTTTAATGAAATTCAGATACAATTACTGCTGCATACTTAATGTGAGCGCCTGTGTTGTTTGTGGATAAATCATGGTAGGGAAAGATTAATTAGAAACAGTTGCTGCTGGTGGTAGTGATGGAAGCCTGCTAAAAGAACGGGTTCAACTTGGAGTGCTGCAGGGAGCAAGAGGCAAAATTGAAATACTACTTACAAAGGACAGAGAAACAGGAATGTCGGCGGTTGTGGAAGTAGAGCAGTTAAGGGAAAGGATCGGAAAACTAAAGTTACCACATCATTTGTTGAGACTTTGTAGTGGGACAATCATACTAAACTGGCATACCTTCTTCGGTAAGGAGGCAAACGTCTTTTTTCTATTTGAGTTGATAAATCAATACTTGCCATTTACTTCACAAAAATATTTTCATGTAAATGTTGATTGGCCGCCCAATTCACCTGTTCAATAGGAGAGATAATTTGTTCACCGTACTCATTTCTCAATTGGTTCATCTGTGTGGCATGTAGCGCCGTCTTTCTGGAACCACATGGCGAGCCAGTTTAGTTGGTGTATTTTTGGCAGAAATAAGTTCGAAATCATTGAAAGATAGTGGGCACCACTGACCTTGGTCTCACAGTCATCTTTGAGAAAGTACGGGCCAATGATTCTGCCGGTAGGACCACAAACCGGACCAAACAGTGCATTTGTATGCATTGCCAGCTGTTGTATTCCCTGATTTTGCTCATCAGACCAAATACCGCAGTTTTTTTATTAACATTCCCATTCAACCAGAAATGAGCTTTAGTACTGCAGACAATTTTTCGATAAAAAACGCGATTCCTCCCCAGATTTCCTAAGACCCACTCACAAAAAATTCGACGATGTGGCATGTCGTTCGGCATCAGCTCTTGCACGAGCTGTATTTGTAAGGTTTTAGACCAAGATCCTGGCGTGAAATTTTTCACATAGTCAAGTTACACAATCCGAATTGCTGCAAACGGCGATGAATAGACAAATCACGGTCTTCATTAACACTGGCGGATACAGCAGCAATATTTTCTCTATACGCACTCTATCTATGGATACGGAAAGGTGGCTCAGTATCCAAAAGCGTCAAATTGGTGCGAAATTAAGACACAATAGCTAAAATTGCTTGCTCAATATGTCGATTTTGACGATAGTAAAATGGTAAGAGTTCGCGAAAAGAATTTTTCACAGAGCACCAATTTTGATAATAAAATGCAATAATTTGTCAGCGCTGTTCGTAAGCTTTTCCATGATAAAACAAGAATCTGTCAAAAATAAACAGTAAAAAATCACCCGGTATTAACAACAATTATTGCATAATGTTGTGCCACTTAAGCTTGATACAATAAGGTCCTTAGCAAAAGCGGAGTATTCGACTACGATTCCATTTAGCAGTCAAAATTTGTTTTTACAATATGTAGGCTCATCAGAAAAGGCGCTAACTTCTTACAGATGTCGGGAAACATTTGTGTGGTGTGCTGGCAGCTTGAAAAGACTTGCCTGTTGCAATTTCTTCTTCTTTCTCTTCTTCTTTAAATCCTGTAACCTCTCGGGGGATATAGGGCGTCAATAACGCCTGCTCGCCATCTTGTACGTAATTCAGCACCGCGTTTGAGCTTTTTTCAACTCATTTCTAAAGAGATCGATTCGTCCTCGACTGTTTGGCGCCCATATTTCTAGGGCTTCTTGCTATTCTGCCTGGCTGGGTGAGCGGATTCTACTGCATGGGAAATTTACAATGAAACTGTCTTCGCACCGTAGTATACCACCTTGTTTAAAGTTCCCGGAATAACCACCGTGTGGCACTCCCATTGTTCTGATTTGAGTCCTGTTGATATTCCCTTGAAATCTTAGCGTCATAGCTTGACATTTGCAAAAGTTACGTAGCCAATAGTACATCTATCTCTGTGTGTGTTGGCGATTTTATACAATTTTAGAAACAAATTTAAATTTGCAACAAAGAACGTTGGAAATGTTGGAAAAGTGTTTTGGCAACGATTCTCTAAAGAAAATGGTCGTTTATTAGTGGCACGAGCGGTTCAAAAGTGGTCGTGAGTCAATCGAAGATGATGAACGCATTGGCAGACCATCGACATAGAAAACCGACGAAAACATTGATGAAGTAGAAGAAATATTGGTCAATAACTGCAAATTAACCATCAGATAGATAGCGGAGGACTTGTACATTGCCTATGGATCCATCTAAGACATTTTGATTAATGATTTGGGTTTCCGTCGTGTAGCAGTAAAGTTGGTACCGAAAGACCTCAATTTCATGCAAAAAAGAGACCGTCTTGACGTCGCAAATGAGAAAGGCAAGTGAATGGCGTACCAAATTCAAAAAAAATTATTAGAACGGTGTAGTGCATCATGAATTTTTTGCCATAAGGCCAGACAGTACAGTACAAAGAGTATTATCTGGGCGTTATGAGACGTTTGCGTGAAGGAAATCGCCGAAAGAGACCAGAATTGTGGGCAGAAAACTTGTGGATTTTGCACCATGATAAAGCACCGTCGCACAGTGCCATCATTATTCGTAATTTTTTGACGAAAAATGAAACAAATACCGTCCAACAGCCACCAAATTCACCTGATTTGACTCCCTGTGACTTCTTTCTGTTCAATCGAGTTAAAAACCCACAACGGGGAACGCGTTTCAGCAGCCGAGAGGAAGTAATGGAAAAATCGCAGGAAGCACTGATGGACACACCGAAAACCGAATATAAAAAATGTTTCGAGGATTGGATCAAGCGCTGGCATATGTGTGTTGCAGTCGATGGGAATTACTTTGAAGGGTACAATATAGATTTAGATGAATGAACTTGTATTTATAATTTTCTGAATGGTATGTCCAATCCAGTATCACTATCACCCTCCCTTCGTATAGTAATGTTAATAAGTTCTTGGCCCGTTCTCGGCAGAGGATCCTCAAGATGATTCATCATTTATTTATTTAGAAGGAGTTGCAGCCTTAGAGTGTTCCAGGTATAGCACCCGTACAGCACTACTGATTATATCATGGAGTAAAATAGTCGCAGCTTGATTGTTAAGCTGATAACGTTAGTTTTACAGATTGTGGATACATTCTGAAAGCGGCCTAAGTCTTCTAGATGCTGTTGCACCCATCCAGGTCGGTGTCATCGCGGTTAGTCGAGAACACTTCTCCTATTTGGATATAAAAAGCTATCAACCTTCTCGACACTGCTGAGGGCTTTTGTTTCTGCTGTGTTTATTCTGAGCCCCACGCGTCCGAACTGAAGTTGGCCTTCCTGTGAGCTTGTCCTTCCCCAGCGTCTTTCTGCCACCCAAAACCAAACAACAGAAATCGTCACGGTGCACTTGTTGCAACACTTAGTATATTTTTGATGCATTTTTACCAAGTTTTGCGTGGAATTCAGTGATATCTCGTTGTTCCATTTTATAATTTTACCATCGCATGAAAAAGTGTCCTAGGAAATTAATTTTTATTAAAAAATGGTTTTGGATGCAAGCGCAAGCCGGAACTCACGTAACGAATGAGACACGCTCGTCTACCAGAATGAAACTTTTTTGTTCTTTAAAATGATTAGTTGTAATGTAGCTAGCCTAAAAAATAAGTTAATGTATACAGAATTTTTTAATTATATTAAGTATCTTGATATTTTTCTATTACATGAAACCCATGCGTTAGAAAAGGAGGAGGTTAGATTTAAGCGGCGGCAATTAAATTATCTATCTTTGGACGAGGTAGTGGCGGACAATTATTTGGATATCGTAGAGACATAACTGGCGTAGAAGTTAAGTTTAAAGTGTTGGATGAAGCATGGGTCCAGAAGTAAGTACACGAAAGAAGACCCTCTACATAGTTCCCATATATATGGAAGTTGCGAAGGAGATTCTAGCGGTGAGTTTACTTTTATACGAGGAATAGCTTGTCCAGTAATAGATCATGCTTCATATCCGGTCGGGCTACGTACCTTCTTGGACCACATGCCTCTGGAAATAACGTGTGTAAAAGAGGGAGGCTTGGACTTATGTAGTAATTCGTAACATAAGCTATTACCAAAACTCATATGGTAGGAGAACAGTCGATCAAGATATCGTCTTAATTTGAATGTGGAATTAAGAACACTTTCCACTTCAACCGGTTCACCAACTATGGAAGAGCTATCTGATCTAATTAGTGAGTGTTCCAAAGCAAGAGAACAATCGTTTGTGTTTCTTAAGCTACTGCAATTGCACAAAACTAACATCTTTAAATCAAGCACATTTGCTGTGCAAAATAAGACGGCATTCAAATTCCAAATTAATAACGTAATAAGCAACTCAAACTCCTCGGCAGAATTCTGGAAAGCGGTGAAATATATAAACGTGCATTAAAAAGGTAATCGCCTCATCGTAGAAAGCATCATTACTCAAGGATTATTTTAGCCGCCTACTCAATAACGAATGTAACGTAGCACCGATTCAATACGCCGCCCCATTTTTCTACGACGAGACTTTGGATGCACCCTTTACAGCTCTAGAGGTACAAAAAGTCATTGAAAGCGCTAAGCCACATAAAGCTCCCGGGACTGACCGAATTCCTGTGGAATTCTATAAAAATTGCACAACAGAGTTTTTATACGCACTAACCATGGAATTCAACCACATTTTTGAAGTTCCTGATAGCTTCAAAAAGGCAATAATTTTCCCGCTTCACAAAAAGGGTGACTGTAGTGACCCAACCAATTACAGAGGAATATCCTTCCGAAACACCTCGGCCAAACTGTTCGCTTCTTTGATCTTTAGGAGACTTGCAAAGTGGGTCAGAAATCATAAAATATTATCGGAGTTTCAAGCAGGACTAAGGGGAAAACTACTCAACTATTGACCAAATTTCTTCTTCTATATATATCGCCGAAATTTACAAAAAGAAGAAAAAATCGTATGCTTTCTTTGTGGATTTCCGTGCGGCTTTCGATTCAATTGACCTTGGCTCACTCTTCTAAAAACTTCATCAAATTGGAATCTCAAGTAAAATCATTAAAATATTGCGAGCATTGTATGATAAAAATGTTGCATGCGTCTGGGATGGTGATACAGTATCCGAAGAATTTCTGACAACAATGGGTGTAAAACACGGTTGTATCTTAAGTACTTTGCTGTTTATTATGTTCATCGATGATATAACTGAGATCATAGGAGATACCATCGATATCGGAAGCATTAGAATACCTGCTCTACTGTATGGAGATGACATTGTTTTCTTCTCAGGGTCGATAAATGGCATACAGCTTATGATGATCAGACTTAACTCATATTGCAAATGTTGGAACTTAAATGTTTACTTGGAGAAGTCAACAATTATGGTTTTTAGAGGAGGTGGAGGCAGATATTCTCGAAATGAGGAGTGGGCGTATCAAGGAGAAACTGTCGAATAAGTACGTGAATATAAAGTCCTGATATCGGCCAACCTAGACATGAGAAAGCATCTTGAAGGTAAATTAACTGAAGTTAAAAGAGCAATTTCATGTGTGTGGGGCCGCTGTTTCAACAATAAATATATAGCTCATAGCGCTAAGCAAAAATTATTTCGCTCAACTTCTACCTCAATTCTTTTGTATAGTGCTCAAGTGTGGGGATACCGCTCGTTCGATGAAGTGGAGAAGTTTCTTCGTAACTTTCTTAAGCGCACTTTTCGGTTGCCAATAAGCATATCTTATTACATGCTGCACCTCGAAACCGGAACGCCACCATTGGTCTTAGAAACTTTGGAAATGCATTTCGACTATGTCATTAAAGTGATGGCGATGGACGAAGAAAGGTTGCCCAGGATAGTACTTACATATGTATATCCTTACAACAGGCGGAAACCTCATCCAAGAATGGAGTCACCTAGCGTCTAACTGCGGACATGAACTTTTATTAACATCAACAGAGGAGCCCTTATCATTAAGAAGACAGTTTGCGACCTTATTGGAAAAAGTTAGTGTAGACGCCTACGAAAAATATGCTGCTAAAGCTGGAGCTTCTCAATATCGTTTGTACTGTAGTCGATTGAGCTACAATCTGCAGGATAAGTCTTATTTCCTGAACCAAAATTCAATTGACAAAATAAGCTTTGTATTTAAACTGAGAGGGGAGCTTTTGAATTTAAATTTCATCCCACACCAACCCGAATTTCCAATTTTCTGCAGTCTCTGTAATCAGAGAGCGAGAGAGGACGTCTTACATTTTTTTAGAAAAATGCCCAATTTTAAATGAGTTTCACAAAAGATATTTCAGATCCAAGGTCCTCTCTGCTGGAGAAGTAATTAATATTGTGAATGGACAACAAGGCTGGGATGTTTGATACTACTATGCTGTAAATGTCTTCCGCTACAGAAGGCGTATCATCGAGGAAGATTTTTAAGGTTTATTTCCATGTTCCGCTTGTCTTAAAATAAAACAAAAACAGCTGGTAATCTGGTAGACGGCGTTATACCAAACCAATCAAGACTAGGAAACTTATTCTTTATGTTAACCTTACGCTTCTAAGTGAAATAAAAGTCTTTATTTCCAAAGGTCATGTAATGTTGACAGATAGTAAAGAAAGATTTAAGGGTGTTAACTAAGATATGGTTCGTGTCTGGAAATTTTTTAACCACACTGTGTATATTGAGGGTTTATTTTCTTCAACGCCGGGTGTATGAAAACAAATAGCGCTTTTCTCCACACTACGCGCTACATTGCTCCACTTTGCGCTGTAAATATCGGTGCCCAACTTTCCAAGTGCTATCCTTCCTCCATACTTAAAGAGGCAGTTAGAATATATTCAAAGCTCTCGGATATTTTTCGCTTGTATTCCTTGTCTACCTTGTCTACCTCATCGTTTTAAAACCACTCTCTGGTATATCTAGGCTTAAATATATATGTATTGAAGATCGTACATCCACTTTCAATACACCAACATCGTAAATACTTAAAACAAATAATTCCTTGACGTAACACCAAATAAGGATATCCAGGCTTACGAGTATATGGGCCCATAAATTTAAAGGCGCTTTGATTTATTAATAGATATCAAACACTTCAAGCTCTTTTGTTATAAGCAATTTGCCGTTTCATGTATTCACCTTGGATTGATGTTATACTCAGAAACCGTACAGTATACAGGTGCACTAATCCTTGAGACTTTCTGCATGTACGAGTACTCCTAGTGCACTGTGTTCAGTTAAATGATTCATAAAAGTCAGTGTAGTGTTGAGTGTTGAGAATAGTCGAAGATGTTTGTTCAAAACTTAATCCCCAAACATGTTATCTATAAAATATAACCTAACTCTATAGGGCCATGCTTTGATTTCAATAAATTTATAAGTGGGTTATCTTTATTGTTAATATACTCGTATGTTCCTTGGAAAGTGTCGATGAGTTCTCCTGAAGCTTGCACAGGTCTTTTGGATAGATGCCGTCGTTTTACCACTCTAGAAAAGTATCACAAATTTTCAAAACATCATACAAAATCAAATATAGCACGAGTATACTCGAATATGTATTCGAATTTCCAATTTCAAACATAACAGATTCCTTTCTCTTGTCTGTTTTGAGTTTTAGTCCTGTCAAGCTATTCAAAATTTTCAGAAATAATTGCTGGCAGGTGGCAAATTAGAAACAAGCTGCTTAAAGCCGATTTTGTATACTCGTATTACTTGAATCGCCCAGACGAGGCCCTAAGGAGATCGTACTGATTAAAATGCATGAGCACTTACACCAATCACATGGTAAAGTCGACACATGAGCTGCTTACATAAGGTGTATCCAATCCTGGTTATGCTTTTCAATTAACCAAAACAAGTTTCACTTGTTTTCGTAATCCCCTTTCCAAAATTCATTGCATAACATACAAGCACACGTATCCATCCGTACACTCAAACTCAACAGCTATATAGTATACATATCTATAGTTATGGCTTAATTCTTGAGCTTATCATATTCCTTATAGCTGTATGCCCATAACCACCAGGGAAATCAATTGTTCGGTATCGATTTTCCGCCCTTTAAGCTAAGGACGTGGAGTATAAACTGGAGTATATGAGAACGAGTACTACACTCGTATGTATGCCAGTATCGGTTGGAGGAGCTTTTAAGGAGTGCATAATGATGATGTACTCGTAGTAACTAAGCTCTTCGATACGAGCAATTTGTTATTGCTGTTGGTGCTATTTCTACTGAGTATCTAGTTATAGATCTTCGAAATGCATTTTAAGTAGTTTGTGCTTACGTTTCAGATTTGAGTATTTTTATGTTATTTTTCCTCACAAAATGCGATTATATCTTTTCCAACTTGCAAATTGCACTTTCCCCTCATCGTGTTGTGATTGTGGATGGGTACGAGAGTATTACAAAATTTTCCAACAATTGCATTTAGAAATCGAACACAGTAAATTGAGGAACATATGAAACAGACATGAAATATAATTCTGAGAACAATTTAAGTATTCTATGCTCCAATTGTAGAATGATATACTCGTAGTAGATACTTGCTACAAGTTTTGATGCTTGTTGATTGTATTTAATACCTTAAATTGTACGATACTTTGCCGAAGCAGGGAATGATGTTGTACTCGTAATTCAGTGATATTGAAGGATTCGATCTAGAAAAATAAAACAGTGTAATCACACCTCGAAAGCTGACAATAATGTGAAGAGATCTCGAAATTTCCCGTATATCTATTCAAATTGAAAAGAGGAAATACGAAATGTTCTGTATACCTTTTAAGACTCACAACATTTCGTATTAAGTGATATTCGAAAGGAATGTCCGTAACATTCCCATCTAGCAATCTATTGTTTGCAAATTTAAAGTGACAAGGGTACTTATACAGGATTTTCCAAAAAGGACTTGACAACTTATTTTTAAAATAAAACGTAAACCACTTGAGATATTTCAAAAACTTTATTATCGGCTTGAAGTACAATCAAAACATTTATGAATGGAACTCGACTTCGTTCAAACGGCCGCTATTTGGCGTTCAATGTTGGCTCTGAGTCGCCTTGTTGGCATGAACCACTTAACGTAGCCCCACAGAAAATAGTCAAGCGGCGTTAAATCGCACGACTGAGGCAGCCTATCGACTGGCCCATTTCTTGAGATAACACGCTCACTATACTTACTCTTCAATAAATCGATTGTAACGTGTGCTGTGTGGCTTGTGGCACCATCCTGTTGAAACCACATGTCGTCCAAGTCCATATCTTCCAATTCATAAAGCACATGTGGATTTTCACCCGACCAATAACGCATATTTTGCTTATTGACGAACCCATTGACCCTTAAATGAGCTTTGTCACTGAATGAGCGCAATGAAATTCACCATCTTGGTGCATCTTCTCCAGAACCCAATCGGAGAACGTACGTCGCTTCAAATGGTCCATCGGCTTCAATTCTTGAGTCAGCTTGATCTTATATGGGTGTAAACCAAGATCCTTACGCAAAATATGCCATAATGTGGTCTGAGCGATGCCCAATTCTTGCGAACGCCGTGGAATTGACTGATTTGGATCGTTTGCTACGGACGCCTGAACGGTAGCGATATTTTCGACACTTCGACCAACCCGTTGGCTCACTGACACGGCAACATCACACAACGAATATGTAGATTCAAATTTTTGCACTAAACTTGTTATTGCCTGTCTACTAGGGCGAGAATTACGACCGAAAATTGGAATTAATGCTCTAAAAGTTGCAGTCACCGACTCCAAATTTCGGTAGAACATTTTAATAATTTGCAGACGTTGCACGTTCGTGTACTTTACCATGATAAAAATTTTGAGTTTACTGAATAAATTGACAGTGACAGTTGGATGATTAGTGAAGGAGTGCGTTCACAAATTACATTCAAAGTTGTCAAGTCCCTATTGGAAAACCCGATACATTACTAATCTGAAAAGATTCTTAGAAATTTTCCAACCTCTTTACTAAGTCATGAAAACTTCCCTTGAATTATTATCAGTAGATAGGTTCCTTCATTATTCGGTAGAGATGATGATGACGATCACAGGTACCAAACTCGTAGAATAAGCAATTATTGAAGGAATCCAAAGATCACATTCATATAGAGTAAGACAGCTCCAAAGAACGCATTAGAGGATGAACGAAACAGCTGTTATAGTCGCTCAAATCCACCCCAAAATACAGTACACAACTGTGATAAAGATAAAGCCTTAAGCTTTTTAAACTCTTACTGTTAACTTAACTTTGTCGGACACACTGTTGGAAGAGTTGATGACTTGCTTAAACTGTACCGTGTTTTGATCCAGACTTGCAAGATTTATATTTTCTGCTAGAAAATAAGCTCCACTCCGCTCTAGAGTGAATACACTGTTATATAGATGTATCACATGCTATCACTCGGAACCTCCAAATGCATATCTTTGTACATTCGTGTTGGATTTTCTAAACCAACTTCACCTCCACCATGGCTTAAGAAGCAATTGTTACGAAATGGAATTCATTCATGCGTTCAGCTTGAAGAATAGGTCGTCAAAAGGGTATGTGGCACAGAACTGCTTAGGTGGAATCGAGGGCACTTGGAACTCGAATATATGTGGAAGTAATCAGGGTACGTGTAAGGAATGGACATAATGAATTTAACATTTACTGCCCACCGAGATCCAGGTTCGAAAAGAGTATCTTCAAAAAGATATATGAATCTCTTGTATCTTATTTTGTTATTGATGGCGATTTTAATGCAAAACATACTTCGTAGACACAGTATGGATCTCACAGAAAGGTAGAATGCTCTGTGAAGAGGGTATGGAGCACAATTGTTACTTCCATGACATTCTGACCGAGTGACTCCACGAGATCACATCAATTTCCTCGTTTCAAAAAGGAATGCGCAATAGTTGATTACGTTTTCTCTGATTATTCTCTAATCATTTTGACAATGAGTGGATAAAGTAGCCGAAATACTAATTGGGACTATTTCAATAAAGACATTCAGGAAAGAGTATAATCGAACGTATCGGGTAAGCAACCTAGTGAAGTTGAAGAACCTAGTTTGTTGAAGAATCTAACAAACTACGGTCCAATTTATCCGCCGGAATGTCTGAATCACAAGAAGTCCTATAGACCGATTTCTATTCTTTGAGAGGGCAATTCTGTAAGGTTTACTGCCAAAAATTGACCATCAGCTTGAGCATTCTACTTTTGATCAGATGCATCAATCATCGACATACTCGTAACTGAGAAAGCTTTGGAAGAAAAAAAACTTGATGTCTCGCAAGGCTTTGAGAAGGTATGGCATGAAGACTTAAAGTTTAAATTACGGCAAGTCTTGCCACTGAGCTTTTATACGAGGAGCGTACTGGGAAAGTATCTCGAGAATAGAACTGTTCGGGTTAGACTTAGAAATGAGGTATCGCAATTTAAAGAGATTGTAGTCGAAAAAGTACCGCAGGAAAGTGTTCTCGGTCCGCTATTTCCTTTATAATCGAGATATACCACAAGAAAAGGGGGCCGCTCTAGCTGCGTTTGACAATGACGCTACTATATAAATCGTTGGTAAACCGTTTGAAGAAGCAACTGTGAAAGTGCAAAGCTCTCTTGTTGAAGTATATCAATGAGACCAAATCTGTTCATGTAAATTTTATATACAAAAAACAAGTCAGTAGTGTATCCTCATAAACTCGGTTTGTATTCCATTTGCAAATGAGATTAAACGTCATGGAATGACGACGTGAAGTGAAAATGAAAAAAATAGGGAAACAAATGTCGAGGAATGTATTGGTTACATTGGTAAACATCCTAAGCTTAGTATCGAAAACAAACTGCTCTTATATAAGCAAGCGCTGAAATTGGTGTGAACCGGTTACGAATTTTGGGGATGTACGAAGAAAAAAAATTTGGAAGTGGCTACTTACTTATCTGCAAAAGAACGGTAGCAAAAATCTGGGGCTTACTATATAACCTGCTATGGTGCACTGGCTATTTACTGAGGTGGTTAGGCCCATACTTACATATGGCGCACTAGTATGGTGGAGAGTAACAGAAAATTAGCGGCGGTTCAAAGAACAGCTTCCATAGCCACTACAATGAGCTCCGTACCACCCCTACGGCAGCATTGGACACCTTTCTGCACCTAACATGGCTTAATTTACAGATCAAAAAACTTTTTGGGGATAAGACTCACTTATTTGGGTCATTTCAGGAGCAGTAGCTTCAGACACGGCACGGTATTAGCGGACCTACTGCCAGGCAATCCAATTCTAACGCATGTTATTCCTTCCCTGTTCGACTTCGACATTCCGTATTTAATAAAATAAAAGGAGAGGGCAAAAAAAGCAATAATCGGGCCTAATTAAATTGCATTTCCACAGATGGCTCGAAAACAGAGGAAGGAACAGGTTCTGGTATCTTCTCAGAAGACCCAGATCTAAGAGTGTCTATAAGACTACCGGACGTAAGTAGTGTCTTCCAATCAGAGATTCTGGCTGCAGAACCGGGTGAGACTGTACTGGGTGACAGAACACTGCGATATAAAGGAAAGTGAACAAGCGAATAAGCTTGCAAAAAGATGGGTGCTACTCGATAATAGTGATGATGCTAACATCAAACCACCCCATAGTACGGGGCACTATCAAAGAAAAAACCATAAAGACTACCAACGTAAGGTGGTCAAGTCTTGAAGGACACAGGGTACCCAATGCTCTGTGGCCACTTTTAAAAGATCTCTCAAACAGGGAAAAACTAACAGGACACTGTCCCCTCCTGAAATACGCAAAGAGACTCAGACTATTAGAAACAGATATTTGAAGATTCTGCGGTGATTTGCAAGCTGTTGAGAACATAACATACATACTGTGTGATTGCAAGGCAATATCAAGTAGTCGAAGAAAATTTTTGTGGAAATATTTTTTCGAAAACCTTGAGGAAATAGACGAAGAAATTCGAAGTTTTACCAGCCAGATTGTTTAGGTTTTTGCCCTTTGGATACACATTCAACTGATTCCACAGGGATCGCGATGAGCCCGTTTTAGTAGCTAGTGTTTCTGTGACATATGGCATACCCCTGTTGAAACCTAACTTAACCTATACCGGGACCTGTGAATTCCTACCGTTGAAACAAAAACATTCGTATCGTAGGGCCGTGTTTTTAGTGAGTAGGACTTTCACACAACTATGAGCACGCTCATGCAATTCTCAAAGGGTCTAATGGAAGACTTTCGCCTGCCCATGCCAGGAAAGAAAACATGTCGATAGTGTAGAGAATTCTGCATTGGGTAGGCTGACTATGTGGACCATAAGTTACTCTAAGGGCATCAATCGTAGAGGGCTGATTTCCTTAATAAAGCTTTATAATTCTTAAAAGGTTTGACGGGCTAACTCTTTCCACAATGTTATGTCAAACAGTGCTGAACAAAAATATAAATCAGTGTGATATGACGCATGCGTGATCTCTCATGAAATCCCTTCTGAAAAAATAACCTCTAAAAGAACCATTTTAAAGTTGTACAGTTTTAAGAAAGTTGTGACTCTTGTGATGACTTGTGAAATTCGCACAACTTTTTCATGAATTATGTTGAAAGGGCTAGACGATGGCGCATTATTTTGTCTACATACATTAAGCCTCGGCAGGCAAGCTATTTCGTCTCTTCATTTGGATGGATCTTTTGACTTTCACACTTCAGGTTGAGTGGCTCGTTCTACCTGACAACAAAATTTGGGTATTTCTCATCCTTTAAAAGGCAGCAGAATCGTTTTCTTTTCTCATTTCCTCAGTACAGACTTTTATTCTGCTACTACTACAAAAGCGATGGTTAAATTAAGGATACAGCACTTTTTGCGGATATGTATAAGACTTTTTGACATGCAAAAACTCAAAACCACATTAAATCGAAGAAAAATATATACGAGGGCGGGTCAATAAGTCCGTGACTTTTGGATTAAAACACAGATTTTTTGATAAAAAAATAATTTTATTTTTCAACGTAGTCTCCTTTGAGCTCTATACACTTTGTCCAACGCTTCTCCAATTTTTTTATCCCTTCCAAAAAAAATGATTTGTCGAGGTCCTCAAAATAGGCCTTTGTTTGCGGGATGATTCATCATTGGAGTCAAATCTTTTTCCACCAAGCCATTTCTTCAGGTTTGGGAACAAGAAGTAGTCGCTCGGAGCCAAATCTGGAGAATAGGGTGGATGAGGGAGCAATTCATAGCCCAATTCATGGATTTTTGCCATGGCAACTGCACATGCGTTTGTGGTCGACTGTGAGCAAACGCGGCACCCATCTTGCGGAAAGCTTTCTCATGCCCAAGTGATCATTCAAAATTGAAACCACTGAGCCATGCGAGATCCCTACGGCTTCCAGAATCTCTCGCACTTTCAATCTTCGGTCGGTCAACACCATATCGTGAATTTTTTCGATTGTTTCGGGTGTAGAGACCTCAACTGGGCGTCCAGGACGTTCGGCATCTTCAGTGCTTGTACGGCCACAACGAAATTCAGTAAACCACTTTTTTACCATTGAAATCGATGGTGCAGAGTCCCCATAGTATTTATCAAGCTTAGCCTTGGTCTCGGTAATGGTTTTTTTTCGCAAGAAATAATGCTTAATAAGCACACGAAATTCACATTTTTCCATTTTCTCCTCAAATTAGTGAGTAGTCTGATAAAAATAGCTGTCAAACACAAACTAACTGACGCAGCAAGTTTAAATTTTGACAGGAGTCAACTGACAGATGCCTGTTGACAGGAGCAGTGTTGCTGTTTCAGTAAAGAGGTCAGAAATTCAAAAAGTCACGGACTTATTGACCCGCCCTCGTATTTGCGCAAATGCCCACTACGGCTGTATCCGATGAATGTTATCCGAGATACAAAGTTTTCGACCACTTCCTCAAAATAATGAATAATGTTGGGTTCCGATGCGTTAATAGTTATTGGCTTGGCAAACCTAGCAACTTTACGTATCTCCATAGCGAATACCCTCGATCTAAATAAGCAGATATTTACAATTACAATTTACAATTTAACTTTATTGAGACATAACAAAATTTCGATCAGTTAGGTTTTGTATTCACAAAGTATATAAATGTGGCCGACTTTAGCAAGTATGTCTGGCTATTTACAACTGAATAAAATGTATCTTTTATATTTACATATGCAATCAGAATGTACAATTCTACTTAATTTCAATACTTATAAGTATATGCTTGCTCCCGACATACGAGGTGTGATCAAAAAGTAAGGTGACTTTTTAAATTTCGCGCGCTCAGTACACTCTAACTCAAAATTGTTTTGTTGTTGTGTTGGTTCACTTGTCACGATCATATGTTTATAGTTTTAACCATATAGCAGTTGTTGTTTTTATGTGAGAGGCATAAAAGTTGGACGTGTTTTGTTTACTAGCCGATTTTTGTGGTTAAAAGTAATGGAGCAGAGAGTTTGTATTAATTTTTGCGTAAAACATGGTATTAAGTGCTCAGAAACTCTTGAAATGTTGACAGTAGCGTACGGACAGTCAACTTTAAGCAAAAAAAAATGTTTATAAGTGGTATAAATTATTCCAAGAGGGCCGAGAAAATGTAAATGATGAACCTCGCTCCGGACGACCTAGCACGTCAAACAAAGACGAAAATGTTAAAAAAGTTAAAGAATTTGTGTTGAAAAATCGTCGAATCACGATTAGGGAAATAGCGGATGATCTTGGCTTATCGTTTGGCTCAAGCCAATCAATTTTAACGGATGTTTTGGGTATGAAACGTGTGTCATCGAAATTCGTTCCAAAATTGCTTAATTTTGATCAAAAGCAGCATCGCATGAGCAGTAGTTATTTGGCCAAAAATAGTACTTCTATTATGCCTCAGCCACCGTATTCGCCAGACTTGGCCCCCTGCGACTTTTTTCTCTTTCCAAAGTTGAAAATGCCCATGAAAGGACGAAGATTTGCAACGATAGAGGAGATCAAGGCTGCATCGCTGGAGGAGCTCAAGGCAATACCAAAAACTGCGTTTCAGAAGTGCTTTGACGACTGGAAAAAGCGCTGGCACAAGTGCATTGTATCAGAGGGGGATTATTTTGAAGGGGATAAAATAAATTTGGATGGTTAAATAAATATGGCTGGTTCCTTAAATGGCGAGAATGAGCCTCTGCAGCCGAACATCTTGCAGCTCTGCTAATAAGTCCTACTTCACGCCTCCCCGTGGCGCCATCTGGGAATCTTACTAGAGGTTGCGAAGTGAAGGGGGCAAATGGCGAGTTTCCTGCGCCATTAACCAGGATTAGTGTCGGAAAAACAAAACAAGACCTTATCCGGGCTACTCCGACATATTTGGAGCTCAGGCCGGAAAGGATTTCCAGGACTTAGTCAGGGTCCTGGAAAAGAGATGGTGGCGGACGAGCCCTATAAGGGCCAACGGCAGCGCTCACAACCCGGAACGGGTTACTGGCTTCGGTGTAACCGACCCCTCGTCCTAGGGGCACTCAAAGTGGAACTGGTCCTCCAGGTTGGGGGTTGTGCCGCCGGGGTAACTGCCCGGCCATTAAAAAAAGATTAAGTTACGAAGCATCAACAAGCCACGGATATGGACGGATCTACTGTTGACAACCCACGCAAACGATTTAAGGACAATGAGCTTCGGATATGCACGTGGAGTGTTAGATCCCTTAATAGACCACGTGCAGCCGAGCAACTAGCGGAGGCCCTAGACTGCTGCAAAGCAGACATAACCGCCATCCAAGAAATGTGATGGGATGGGCCGGACAAAAAGAAGATGAAAAACTGCGACATCTACTTCGGCAAAAGCAGCGCTTATTTGGATGCGGATTTGTTGTCGGAGGCAGACTAAGACGAGAAGTCCTCAGCTTCCGGCATGTGAGCGAGCGCCTCGTAGCAATCCGCATCAAGGCTAAATTCGCCAACATAAGCCTCATATGCGCGCATGCCCCCACAGAGGAGAAAGATGACGACACCAACGATGCCTTCTACGAGCAATGCCCTAGCTATGACATTAAAATTGTCCTCGGTGATTTTAATGCAAAGCTAGGAAGAGAAGGTACTTTTGGTGGAACAATCGGAAAATATAGCCTGCACAACACCACCTCCGATAACGGATTCAGGCTAATAGACTTTGCGGCGGGGCGAAACATTGTCGTGGCTAGCACGCGGTTCCCACATCTCAACATACACAAGGGGACTTGGAGAACTCCTGATCAATCAACAGTCAACCAGATTGATCACAGTGCGATCGACGCAAGACACTCCTCCAGCATTATGGATGTCCGTACGTTCCGAGGAGCCAACATCGACTCGGACCATTACCTTGTTGTAGCCAAGGTACGGTTGCGGATATCCCAAACTACGCCAAGACAAACTAATGCTGTGAGAAAATTCGACGTCAGACGGCTACAATCGCAAGAGATCGCCAAGTCCTTCTCCGATCGAGTGTCTCTTAATCTCTTAAGAGGTCCAATGCCGCCAGCATCAAGCATCGAAGACCATTGGAAACACTGCCAAAACGCCATCAGAGATGCCGCTTCTGATGTGCTGGGTTTCACTCGTCCACCACAACGAAACTCCTGATTCGATGATGAATGCCGGCAAGCACATGCAGCTAAGCAAGATGCATATAACGCGGCGCTGCTTAGAAAGACCAGAGCTGCTCATGAGCTCTATGAGCGGAAGAGGAGAGACGAGCACCGGCTTCTCAGGAGGAAGAAGAAAGAGCATGAGAAGCGCGCGATCGAGGAAATTGAGAGATGCTACTCCAGGAATGAGGCTCGGAAGTTTTACCAAAAGGTAAAAATAACATGCCGCGGAAACAAACCCCGAACCGAAGCCTGTAGAGATGAACAAGGGAAAATCGTAGTAGAATCGCAGTCGATGCTGAGGATTTGGAAAGATCATTTCTGCAGCCTGTATAACGGCAATGACGGATCAACTACCGCTGTCAGGCAGAATCAACCTTTCAACCTGGACGATGATGACCAACAATTCCGTCCACCCGACCTGGATGAAGTGAAGATAGCTATATCGAAGCTTAAGTCCAACAAAGCTGCTGGAGCGGATGGCCTGACTGCCGAGCTCTTCAAAGCGGCAGGCGATGACTTGGTAAGGAGCATACACCAACTCATCTGTAAAATATGGTCGGACGAAAGTATGCCCGATGAATGGAACCTCAGCATTGTTTGTCCAATTCTCAAGAAAGGAGACCGTCTAAAATGCGCCAAATACAGAGGCATCAGTCTTCTCACCATCGCAAACAAGATCTTGTTTACCATATTGTGTGAACGCCTGAAGCCATTCGTCAACAACCCGATAGGTCCATATCAGTGTGGCTTCAGGCCAGGAAAGTCCACCATTGACCAGATATTCACACTACAGCAGATCTTGGAGAAAACCCATGAGCTTCAGATCGATACCCACAGACGAGCTATATAGATGTCTAGTTTTGGCATCCCTGCCAAACTCGTCCGTCTGTGCAGGATGACGATGGAGAATGCACGCTGCTCCATCAAGGTCGGTAAAGATCTCACCGCTACCTTTGATGTCCAGAAAGGATTTAGACAATGCGATGCGCTGTCATGCGATTTTTTCAACATCGTACTTGAAAGAATAGTGCAAAACTCACGAGCAAACACAAGAGGCACTATCTTTCAAAAGTCCGTCCTACTACTCGCATACGCCGACGATATTGACATAATCGGGAGAAAACAGCGTGATGTCAGTGGCGCTTTCGCGAGTATTGAGACGGAAGCGGCGAAAATGGGTTTAGCGGTCAATGAGGGCAAGACCAAGTATATGCTGTCAAGCAAAAAGGACAACCAACACCGACGTCTCGGACAGAACGTCACCCTCGACAGAAATAACTTTGAGGTAGTTAAGGACTTTGTCTACCTAGGCTCTGCTATAAATAAAGACAACGACACCAGCGCTGAGATCAAGCGAAGAATAACTCTTGCCAACCGCTGTTTCTTTGGGTTAAGAAAGCAATTGAGTAGCAAAGCCCTCTCTCGGACAACAAAAGTCACCCTTTATAAGACTTTAATAATCGCAGTCCTGTTCCAGAGGCATGGACATGGACATTATCAAAAATGGATGAGGGCGTTCTTGGTTGCTTCGAGAGAAAAATTCTTCGGGCGATCTTCGGTCCCGTCTGCATTGACGGTGGGTGGAGGAGGAGATACAACGACGAACTGTATGGACTGTACAGCGACATGGATCTAGCCAGAAGAGTGAAGATTCAAAGACTGAGATGGCTGGGTCATGTAGAGCGCATGGACACCAATGCTCCGGTCCGAAAAGTCTTCGAATCCGCCCCCGAGGGACAGCGCAGTAGAGGAAGGCCAAGACTCAGGTGGCGCACGCAAGTGGAAGAGGACCTCAGCCAACTTAGCGTGCGAAACTGGAGGCAGCTAGCCAGGGATCGAGCTGGCTGGAGAAGCTTGTTGACTGAGGCCCAGGTCCACCCCGGACTGTAGCGCCACCTAAAGAAAGAAAGAAGAAGATTTAATAAATATATTTTTTTAAAAATGAAAAGTAACCTTATGTTTTGATCACACCTCGTATATTCTCAATGATGCTCTTTTTGGCAAAACTATACTAAATAAAACATAAAACAACTTAAACTGAAAATACGTAATACTGGGTTTTAGAGTTTCCAATCTCATTAATGATCTATAAAGTTAGTTTACAAACGAAAGAGATTGGATACTATTTAATATCAGAGACCGGAGTCCATGGAACACTGAGCGAACGACTAAGCCTCCACTTGCCTCAGGTCTTAAAAGCTGTAACGATGCGGTATGTAAGAGATTAAACGGCGAAAGATAATAATGATCGTTGACGTTGCTGTCAATATTGGAGTCTAACAAGGTTCTCACAAGTGGGTTGGAATGATCTTTTATTCGATACAATTTCTTGAGTAGAAGTTCTGCTGATAAATCATCAGGGGGGTCATTCTCGTTGTCTCGTAGAGCGTTTTATTAGAGAACCAATTTTTATCTGGTTTTCTAAATTTACCACAGCAAAAGCTTAGTATTTTCCTTTCAAAACTCTCGATTTCCTTGGCAACTGTAGGTGAAATTGTAAACCAAGATGCAAAACCGTAGGTCAGAATTGGCCTAATGAGCGTTTTATATATCAATATCTTCGTGTTTTGCGAGAGTTATTTTGAATTGAGCAGAGGTTTTAGAACACCTGTTACCATTTTTGCTTTGGCTAGAGCTCTCCGGCCATGTTTGTTAAACAAAAGTCTATTTTGAAAATGAATGCCTAGATATTTAGTTTCAACTCGCAGTGGAATGGGACTTCCATTAATTTAAAGTTCTAACCGTTTGCTTTCCTTGACTGCAAGATAGTGACCTTTTCCACTAGCATTTCTAAAACATGTTAAGCCGCTTTTAAGGGTATTTATCTTTAGTCCCCATTTCCCTAGATAGTTCTGTAAGATATTTATTTTATCCTTTATCTTTTTAAGGGCATTGATTGATCTTATTCCACTGGCCAATATTGTGGTGTCGTCGGCGTAGAGAATAGCGCCAGGATCTTCTATGATAGGGTGCTTAAAAGGAAAGTCGTTGAGGAATATATTAAAAAGAATTGGCCCAAGGACAGACCCTTGTGGTACACCTGAACGCACATTAAAATATTCCGATTGCTCTGTGCCGATGACGACAGAAGTGGTTCTGTTTTGAAGGAAACTGTAAATTAATCGTGTCATCCACGTCGGGCACCCTAGCTTTATGATTTTGAATAACAGTCCCTTGTGCCAAATCGAGTCAAAAGCTTTTTCAAAATCAAGATCCAAACTCACTGTACATTTTTTGTTCCTTAGGTTTTGAATAATTTTGTCGTGCAAGGTAATGAATGCATGTTCGGTTGAGTGACCTTTTTTAAAACCGAATTGGTTGTTAGGGATTACATTTGCTGCATCGCAAAACCTATTTAGTCCGTCCGCCAGCACTCTCTGGAAAAGTTTTCCCACGTTTGAAAGCAACGAAATGGGCCGAAAATCTTTGACTTCTTTAGTGGATGTTTTTTTTTTGCTATTGGTAAAAGCTTGGCCACTTTCCAGCTATATGGAAAGTAACCATTATTTATGCAGTGGTAAAACAAAAGTGAGAGAAAATGGTCGAGCGAAATGCCTCATTTCTGTAGAAATAGGGTTTGATGACTACACCAGCTTACACATCGTATCAAATTATGCATTTTTCGGGATGTGGGTTATCTTCGCTCTTATTGTGACAGTTTTGCTTTTTGACATACCCATGGAGACAAAAATGAGCCTCAAAGCTGAACACATTTTTTGTTCAATAAAACAGCGGATCTAATGCCTTTTGATTTTGGGTCTAGTCACCGATATTGCGACACAAACGACAGTCATTCTTGTAAGATCTAGATCGTGAAAGCCCCTGGACCAAGATCTTTGCGTGAAATTTTCTATAAAGTCAACTTACAAGGACCAAGCTGTTAATACAATAGATAAATAGCCGTCGAATAGATAAATTTTGATCTTCTTTATCACACTCCTGACCAGGTGAAATATTCTCCTCAGTACCCCCTCTTCTTATGTGTCACGCTGCTACTGAATCTTCGAAAGAAAATGTTGTGCGAAAATGGTCAAAAATACAGCGAATAACTGTCTGTTATAACTGGTGTATAATTTTGGAACCATGTTTCTAACATTTGATAACGTCATTAAATCCTGTATAGCTTCACAATAAATTGCTAGGACTCCTGAATATAAATGACACTGACGGTTTGATGGGTATAAATACCTAAAGCTAATGTTGGGTTAATAAACACCCTTTTCTATAATATTCATTTAGTGTTATTTTAGACTAGTACCAGATGAAAGCCTTTTTCATGTTAAAATGTTAAAATTTCTGAATAACTAAGTGAAAATCCCTTCATCTAAATTACCCTTCATTAACCGAGCAGGTTTATGTATTTTTGTATTTTTGTTTTCAAACTCCAACACCATAATGCACTTACCCTAATAATTACCTCTGCCAATGCAACAATAAGCCCTCATTTAATTTAGCCCATTTTCCAATGCATCATTATTTTGAAATTCAACATGGATCAGAGCTAATTTACTCACTGTACCTAATGACAGCATAATATTTCAAATCACTAGCCAAGGGCCGAGTAAATGTTGTTTTAAGTCTAAAAATACAATTAATATCTATTGCAGCTACATAATCAATTTTTGTGCTGACAAAAACATTATTACCTACCAAAGGCAACATCAATTTTCATTCGAAAATTCTTAATTACGTTTATAACCACATTTCTAATAGTATCTACTCTTGGAAAATTTACATAACAATGTCATTGGATAAAATTTTGCAAACTCAAAAATAATTTCCCTTTATCTCTTGTATACTTTCAGATAGATCCAATCAATTAAATTTCGCAAACTAGCATTTAATGACTGTTGACAACGTGAAGAGTATCAGGACGGATATATTCAAAAAACACATCCCCACCTTAAACAATCAACGTTTGACTTTGATTAATCACCACGAAAAAAACCGCAAAATTAATAATAAACCAGAAATTGAGGAACTTCTATTATTTTTGATGTGATCCTGCTGCAATCAATTTTTTGTTAATCAATTTCAATATAGTGTGTGATATACTTTGGCCTATTACAACAGGTACATCTGCACATTGAAATACTTTCAGGGAATTTCCTCTCAAACACTGGTAGTTTCAAAATACAGAATTAAAAAGAAGACAACTTTAATAAAAGTATCTACATTAATACAATACCAATAAATAAAACAACGAAAATCGTTTAGTAGTAAAAAAGAAACTCTTGTGCACCTGTGTCTATACGAAAGAGTTTAAAACTGTAAAAAAAATAAACGGTATAGCAGTAAAAGATACATTTTTTGTTGATTTTATTTTTTTTTTATTTTATATGCCACAATGGGAATTATCCAACAAAATGTGGTAGCTACGGCACTAGAATTGGTTAAAAGAAACCCATCAACAAAACCAACAGCAACAACTAAAATAACGACTAGAATTACGGCGGCAACAACAGTAAGAGCAACAGCACCATCTACAGCTGTATCTGTGAGAATGAATTGCCCCATTTTAATCGTAATTAGCTTCTGTTGCTTTCTGCATCTAGGACTTTTGCTAACGTCAGCAGAGGGAGCCATTTCAAATCGAGGTAAGTACAAACGTTCAAATACCTTTACCTACATTCTACTGTTGCACATTACAATTGCGACATACTATATTTGCCTGTATGCTTACTGTTTTTTTTTTATTTTTATTTTTTTTTTCCTACACACTTGCTTTTTCCTCCCCTTCTTTTTCATGTGAAAAGAGTTGGTATTCGTAAGCACTGTTTGAGTGTTAGTCTAATATATGTATATGTGTATTTGCCGCATGAACATGCTGGTGCAATAGTTATCTGCTGAAATTAGGTATTACCTTGATAAAGTAGATACGGAATGCTAACCTCAAACAGAGATAAACGGGCTTTTCTTTTAATGGGTTTCGGTGTTTTAGAGTAAAAAAAACTATGACCAAAATAGGTAGGAAGTTATCCGGAGAATAGTATCAGGTGGACATTTTATTTTCGTTTTAATGAATTTCTACCTTCTTTAAGTGGTCTTTGAAACTTTTCAACAAATTAAAATCTATTTTGCCTTCAAAATGTAGTATGAAACCTTAAACGACTACAGGATCGAAATCTGTGAAATTAGTGGAAAACTCTCTTAAAATTATGAGAATCACGAAGAAGGAACATTTTAGAGAAAGTGATGAATCGTTGTCTGATCGAAAGGCTGGGTGGTGTGGATTAGTCCAGTAATAAAGTGTGTTTTTAACCCTGATTGTGAATCGTCACAGAGTGATTACTAATTTGGAGAACTTTAACACAAAATTGTCCATTAACGAGGCTGAAAATCTACAATAGCTTATGTGGGTGGGTATATGAAACAGAGCTGATGCATGTGACAATATTTTTGCGGTTCACTCACCTGTTTCAGTCTCTTTTCTTTCTTTTACCAAATTTGCACTATATAACATCTCATACAGCAGTGTTGCCGTCACTTATACGACACGATCCACTTCAAATACAGCAAAAATGCACAAAAATGTGGACGATCCAAAAAAGGCAAGGTTTTTCCACTTTTATTTGATCACTTGGCGGGGCGATGCCGGGTACTATCAGCTCGCTGTTATCAATTTCTACAACATCATGACTTCGATGGAATGTGTATTTATTGAATCCTCATGCTCTGAACTTGCACAGTTACCTGTCAAATATCTCGTTCTATTCCAGGTAGTGAGCGACCGACTCTTTTCCTGCCAATAACACGTACATTTTATGTTTTTCGCTTCTTTTTGCATACTTGGAGCTGCCAGGTTTTTCACTTGTTTTTCAACGTCATATTGCGCGCCACTGACAATCTAAATGTCATTAGCAGGTAGACGCACTCTCGAAAGATAGTGCACCACCATCTAAATGCTTAAGAGTTGAAGTAAAAATGTCATTCGTTAGCGCATTTGTTTGCCAAAATCTGGAACCTAGGACACGTTTTCAACCATTTCTTTGTAGCTTCAAACTTACTTAGGTGGCGCTACAGTTCGAGATGAACGTGGACCTTAACTAAGAGGCTTTTTAAGCTAGCCCCGACTTTGGCTTTCTGCTTCCAGGTGCCCACAATATATCGGTTTAGTTTCCCTTCAACTTGTGCGTGCCACTTAACGTAAGGTCTTCCTCTGCTGCGTTGTCTCTCCATGTTGGATTCAAATACCCTGCAGATCGGTGTATTTGCGTCCATTTGCTCTGCATATCCTAGGCATCTCAAGCGATTGAAGCAATTTTATGCAAAGTCGATGTCATTGTACAGCTTGTCTAGTTCGCCGTTGAGTCTTCCATTCCAAAGCCTGTCAAAGCAAAGAGGACTGATTCTTTTTCAAAGAATTTTCCTTTAGAAACGACTGGAGATATCTTCAGACAGAGTCTCACTAAGTTTTCGATACATGGCCGTGCTACTGAACTGCTTACTTTCTTTAATCACCGCGCTGGGGTCGTTGTCAATTGACAAAGTCATTTACGACCTTAAAGGTATATCCCTCGCGGGTGACGTTCTGTCTGAGATATCGTTCTGAGATTCTACTTTGGCTGCCCCTCTTTGACCGCTAAACCCAGTCTGGCCGCATCCACACTAAAACTCGTGAAAGTGATTCTGACATCACTCTGCTTTCCTCCGATTGTCCCAATATCCACGACGTATGCGATTAATTGGAAGGACTTTCGAAGAGCGATGTTGAAGAAATCGTATGACAGCGCATCGCCTTGTCAAATCTTTTTTTGACATAAGAGCAATCGATGAGATCCTTACTGACTGCAAGGGAGCAGCTTTCATTCTCACTAGTCATCCTCCACAGATGACGATTTTGGAAGGGATGCATATGCGGTCTAAAAATCCATGAAAAGGTGGTGTGCACCGATATGAAGCTGGTTCTGTCCAAGAGCTGCCGAAGTCTGAATATTTGGACGCGATGGTGGACTTTCCTGCCCTAAAGCCACACTGATATGGATCAATCAAGTTGTTAACGAACAGATTAAAGTATTCACACAATATGGCAGACAAGATCCTGTATACGATGTTAAACAGACTGATGACTCTGTCGTTGATGTAGTTCAGAAGGAATACTTTCATTTTTAGAGATGAGTTGATTTATGCTCCTTACTAAGTCATTGTGTGTCCTTTGAAGAGCTCACCAGTTAGGCCGTCAGCTCCAGCAGATTTGTTGGGCTTAATCTTCAATGTGGCCTCTGTTTATCTCTCTAGTACTTATATCCAGCGCCCCTCTGTAACAATCGTTCTAAGTAGCCTTCTTTGTGGCCTACTTTTTAGACAAACCTGTCCGGATGACACCTCAACCTTGAATTGATCTCTTCTTTGTGAATGAAATATTGGGAGATTTCTTAGACAGTTAGCTAAAACTCAAAACAGTAAAGTATTGAAAATATCTTCAAAGTGTTAAACGGCTTTTTAAGGTCTCCCTCAACTTTCAAACGTTCCTGTAAGGCGTATAGAAATTACGGACCCCGTTAGTTGCAGAATTTATCTTCTAGCATTTGATGAACAAATAAAAATGCTTCCATCCAATGCTGGGAAAATAATTTTATTTTATTGTTTTCCCTATTTTTCGTCATCATTCTTTGGGTGGCAAGAGTAGATAGACGCCTATATGCTTGGGTTGCCCTTTCTCTCAGATACAGGTATCCAAACAATCACCTTCACTATACTTTCTCTGACAAAAGGTAAATTCCACCAAGTAAATGTTTAACGTTAACCCACTTCTGCCCCTTCATTCTCCAACTCCAACTCCAACCAGTGAGATACTTTCTCTTAAAAAAAAAAAAAAAAAAAGTAGGAAAGACCTTTGTGCGAGTATTTGCTTTGGAATGGTTATGGCTTTGTTAATTGTTTTTGACTGTACAGAAGGGAGAGAGAGTAGAAAGCCTTTTTCCTTTGTTAAGCCACCATTTTACCGGTTTGCGGTACTTTAATGCACACAAAAAAACAACATAACCACCCATACCCTTACATTGAGAGAGCTCCACGTTTTATTTTTTATTGTATTCCACTGCATTATACGGTGAGTACGAGTACTTATTGTCTAATGAAAAAGACGGATGTTGGCGGTTTAATTTGTCCTCCCTTTACTTCCTTTCACTGATGGTAGATGATATTTCTAAGTAGGTATGCGTGCATACGAGTCTACATGATACCATGCCACATGGATAAATAATTTATGAAATTATGTGGATATTGTTCTTAAGGCATTATGTGGGAAAGGATGAAAGAAAGAAAAAATTGAAAAAAGAAAAAATCAGCTTTAACCACCTCGAAAGCCGCTAACCACCTCTACCCACCATCACCGGGGATGATAATTAAAAAATAACAAATGAGCGGGACTCTTTCATTAGCAATTGTTTAGTCCTTGTTTCATTTTGCCTTGACTTTGTATGGGTTTTGATCAGATTTAGATGGAATCTTCCCAGGATTTGGCAGCAAAACGAAGTAAAAAAAAAAATATGGAAAACGTTCACCCTTGAAGCTGTTCGAAATGATAAGTGCGGTAGAATATTTAACTTTGGAATTTAAACTTTTGCCTAATGTGGCGGGGTTTTCTCTTTTCTCTGCCACGCTAATGAATGAAAATGAAATCTTTGGTTTTTCGTAGCTGCCTTCGCGTATACCTACGAGTAATGCTATTTTGGGCTTAAGTACGTAAGTACTTTCCAGAGGCGCGTGTACTGTGAATAATATTGTAAGCGAAAGTTAATAGAAGGTGTGTATTCGTAGGTCGAGGAGGACAGTTTCTGTGACTGCTGAAGGGATTTCCAAGACAAACAATTGGGACTTAAAACTTTTGATTAGATTTGCCTAGGGTGAAGGATTCTCATAGACGTCTTACAGCGACATTTTGCAAAAGCCCAAATCTTACTCACCTATAGATTTGATTCGGTTGTCTCTACACTTAGATGAATAATGTCTTCTTATCTACCTGGTCTACATTGACATTGGACCACTCCTAGAGCTTGCCATTAAATCTCCTCCTCGAAAACCCGTCAAAGTTAATGTGATTTACCATGAACTAAGGAATTTTTCGTTCAGAATGACAAAGCACATCCTTATCCGCCTTCGCTAACCTCCAACTTCTTCACCATAAAACAGAAAGATGAGGTTCCTATATGGAATCTAGTGTAAGTAAGTACTTATTTCTTAGGACGAACAAACAAAGATTGGCGAGGGTGGCTTCTGATAAGACGTGATTATCAGATTCTTTAGTAAAAGCTAGCTACACAAAGTCTCTGCCTGTCTCAAAGTTATATCTGTCGTTTTGAAAGTTCTTGTTAACATTATATGGTAAGTTTTGCTCTTGTTCAGGACTTAACCCATTTCTGGGCTTCGATTCCATTACTTGTGAATGCAACAATAATAGCTCGCTGAGTTCTTTTAACTATGTCATAGCCATTTCAAAATTTTGGAAAACTATGCCTCAGGTGGACAGACAATTTTAACAAGTAAGACGTTCATTAATAACATGAGAGCGAATCATGCGATCTTGCCTCAATATTTTGTTGAGATTAAAGCACTCACAGAGACTCTTAAGGTGAATCGAGTGTTCTCGATCATTACTCTGTGCAATCTGACAAGGTTCGGGGTGGACCAAAAGGTAGACATGGCTCTGTATAGGTCGTGACTATATGTAGATAAGAAGGTAGTCCGACCTCTTGAGTCTTTTCCAGAATATGCCGTGGTCTTAACATATGATCGCCTATAGACTCACTAGGCTCCAATCAGATCGAGGATAAATGGTTTTAGTCGTTCACACATTGCAGCTTATAACATATTTTATTCGGTGTTACTCGGCTCGGTGGCGCACTGTTTAATTCTTCAGGCATACTTTCTGCCAACCAAATCTTCAAAATTAGTAGGTGCATAATTTTTTCCAAGTCATCTCTCACTGCCTTTGATAGCTTGTCAAGTACTCCATCCGGTCTAGTAGCGTCGTTGTACTTATACTTGAATATTCCTTTTGTCTCTTCATTTTGATCTGGTTGACGGATGTCTTGATTTTCTTGGTTTTCAACATTCTATCTGTCCTCGGCATGTATCAGTTCGCCGGATTATTTTCCGTATCGTCAGTTCCAACTTTAACTCTACTACTGTTTCCTTGTTCATATCTTTCGTCATCTGTTCGGGTCCTACTACATCGACACGGAAAATTGTTAAGGAGAGGCACATCTTTATTTTTTAGCGATGAAGAATGATTCCTTTAGGTACTTTATACAGTGGGGAGCTTAAAGCAACTTAAAGTCCCCATCATCGGCCTACCAAACGCACAATTCTCTATACCATCGAAAGGTTTGAAACACGATTCCGCAGTAGCGGAAAGTATACACGATGACGGTGACGTATATTGATTTAGCGCCGATGAAAACCATACAAAATTAAATTTGTGCAACAACTGAAGCCGATCGACCTCCTAAATCGTCCCCGTTTCAGTCGCTTGGTTTTTGAAAAGCTTTAAGAAGATGAAAACATTTCGGGCTAAATGGCTACGTCAGTAAGCAAAATATCCAAATTTGGAGTACGGAGTGACCTAAAGAGGTTTAACACTGCCATTACGTCCAGATAAAATAATAGTTTGGTATAATTTATGGGCTGGTGGAATTGTCGACCCATATTCCGTGTAACTGAGGCCGCTTGGTAGTTCAGAGTGGAAGCCCAGGCTGAAGAAAAACAAAAGACTTCTTCAGAAGCTGCATGGTCGGGGAGGAGGAGGAGACAGTTCCTCACCTTCTTTGCACATGTCCAGCTCTCTCCCTCAAAAAAGAAAACTCCAATTAGGAGCTTCCTTCTGTACTGACTTAAGCGATTCAAGCAAAAAGTCTCCTACTCCTTGTCAAAAGCCTAAAATGGTTTAAGTAGGAGTATCATAAATCCACATGGCATCACATTGGGTCATCAGGCCCAAGTGGCTTCGTCCTTTTCCAACAGCAACTCTTACCTAACCTAAAGGAAGGCCATAGTTCGTTTCTGGTCGTAGTGTTGTGAATTCTTTGGTACATGACCCTACATGGTGTAACGTTTTTGAAGCTCCTGGAAAAGTTTTTTTTTGATAGCGTCGTGTTATTTGTCTATGGAGCGTATTCGCATCCAAATAGATGTTGTTTGTTTTCTGTGTAGTAATCACTGTAGTAGCTATATAGCATAGATGTGATCCTTCTTCCTCAGTCAAGGGCTTCCGATAATTCTTCGGCTACACGCGTCCAGCTCTTCGTTCGAACGTTCCATGAGCAAATTCAAAAGTCGTTGTCCTTTTTTAGGTCTTCAACAGGAAATCTGTTCTTATAAAAGACTCGACAGTGAGCTTTTTTTGATGAACAGGCAATTATCCTCATGCACAACTCCCAACCTGGAGAACAAGATCCATTTATGACCGTTTGAGTCACCATACATTCCGTGGTCGGAACTCGTCTGTCAACACTTCCATATTTAAGAATCCTAAAAACATTCAGCTTCAATTACACTAAATTAGCGAATATAAGGTATCTGCCATTGTGACTGTCTTTATCTGCTAGGAGTTAAATCCTTTACTTCTTCTTGCACCCCCTTCATCAAACATGCATCAATGCGCACACACTTAGAGAGTCAAAGTTTCTTTTTTATGATTTGGATGCTGGCAGCAGCAAGTGGTATACGCTGTTTTCGGTTCGATTTAATTTTGCCAACCGTATGACTTTAACGTTGATTTTCACGGCTTCTTCGTTATCTTCGTATCTTGGTAGCTTTTGATGGTATATCAAATCTGAATTCCTTCCTGCAAATGTAACTTCAAATAAATTATAGGAGGTGTTTCTTTGCACCAATTCTTGTGCAGACTACTCTAACTCCCTTGTGACCAATCTCCAATTCTCAAACTCTATAACTAACTTTATATATCAGCGCTTTCTTGAAACCGCGCAGACTAATCATCAGTGTTTCTTAGTCCATTTATCACTTCGTCAATTACAAAAGAAAATCTGACGGCCTGACGGCCACCCCTCCTCTCTGAACATACTATTGCCAACTACTTTCCAACCTTTTTTAAACAATCCTATGCAGACAACTTCTTCGTACCGGACCCCATATATTTTAACTACTTTCACACTTTCTCTATTGGCCCATCTCTCCCTCTCGCTCTCAAACTTTTGATCCTAATCTTATCGAAATAAAGTTAGAAAACTTTAATATTGAGTTTTTGCCCACCCCAGACGGGCTCTCCGCATATTGATAAAATAATCCTTAAAGCCAACTCTTCACTTGATTTAATAAAACGATGATCCAAAGAATTTTCCAACCCCTATGTGACCAGGTCCCCTTACATTACTTTTGTCCGACCCTTTCTCGAAAATACCAGCCAGTCATGGTCTCCCTTTCAACGAGTTCACATATCCCGAACAAAAAACATTCAGAGTCGTTTGCCTCGATTTGCTCTTCCAGGACTACCCTTATATTATCACCGTATCGAGACCGCTTTAAACTTCCTCACACAGGCCTCCCTTTGCAATTCTTTCTCCTTCAGTACTAACCTTCGTAATTTACGATGCCCTCGTCCCTTCAATATTCCAACCCATCGCATGTCTTATGGTTCCAACCAACCAATCTCTCGTATGCTTCGGAAGCTCAACTCAAACATATCCGGTTTTTTACTTTAACCTTGGCGCCTCTCGTCACAAAATAGACCTTCCTTACCACTACCTTGGTCCCTACCTCTTAAGTCTTTTTGTTAGTTCTAAGTCTTAGTTTTTAAATTGGATTTGGCTTGTACTTTACTTTACTTACTTTAGGTGGCGCTAAAGTCCGGGGTGGACCTGGGCCTCAGTCAACAAGCTTCTCCAGCCAGCTCGATCCCTGGCTAGCTGCCTCCAGTTTCGCACGCTAAGTTGGCTGAGGTCCTCTTCCACTTGCGTGCACCACCTGAGTCTTGGCCTTCCTCTACTGCGCGGTCCCTCGGGGGCAGATTCGAAACCCATTTTCGCCGCTTCCGTCTCAATACTCACGAAAGCGCCACCGACATCACGCTGCTTTCTCCCGATTATGGACGTACGATGTTGAAAAAATCGCATGACAGCGCATCGCCTTGTCTAAATCCTTTCTGGACATCAAGGGTCTCGGTAAGATCTTTACCAACCTTGATGGAGCCGCGTGCATTCTCCATCGTCATCCTGCACAGACGGACGAGTTTGGCAGGGATGCCAAAACTAGACATTGCTCTATATAGCTCGTCTCAGTTCTGATTATGGCGCCATCTGGGAATCTCACTAGAGATTACGAGGAAAAGGGGACAAATGGCGAGTTTACTGCGCCATTAACCAGGATTAGTGTCGGAAGAACAAAACAAGACCTTGTCCGGGCTACTTCGACATATTTGGAGCTCAGGCCGGAAACGATTTCCAGGACTTAGTCAGGGTCTTGGAAAAGAGTTGGTGGCGGACGAGCCCTATAAAGGCCAACGGCAGCGCTCACATCCCGGAACGGATTACTGGCTTCGGTGTAACCGACCCCTCGTCCTAGGGGCACTCAAAGTGGAACTGGTCTTCCAGGTTGGGGGTTGTGCCGCCGGGGTAACTGCCCTGCCATTTAAAAAAAAAATTAAGTTACGAAGCATCAACAAGCCTCGGATATGGACGGATCTACTGTTGACAACCCACGCAAACGATTTAAGGACAATGAGCTTCGGATATGCACGTGGAATGTTAGATCCCTTAATAGACCACGTACAGCCGAGCAACTAGCGGAGGCCCTAGACTGCTGCAAAGCAGACATAACCGCCATCCAAGAAATGCGATGGGATGGGCCGGACAAAAAGAAGATGAAAAACTGCGACATCTACTACGGCAATTGCTATCGACGGCAAAAGCAGCGCTTATTTGGATGCGAATTTGTTGTCGGAGGCAGACTAAGACGAGAAGTCCTCAGCTTCCGGCATGTGAGCGAGCGCCTCGTAGCAATCCGCATCAAGGCTAAATTCGCCAACATAAGCCTCATATGCGCGCATGCCCCCACAGAGGAGAAAGATGACGACACCAAGGATGCCTTCTACGAGCTCGTCAACAAGACCTACGAGTAATGCCCTAGCTATGATATTAAAATTGTCCTCGGTGATTTTAATGCAAAGCTAGGAAGAGAAGGTATCTTTGGTGGAACAATCGGAAAATATAGCCTTCATGACACCACCTCCGATAACGGATACAGGCTAATCGACTTTGCGGCGGGGCGAAACATTGTCGTGGCTAGCACGCGGTTCCCACATCTCAACATACACAAGGGGACTTGGAGAACTCCTGATCAATCAACAGTCAACCAGATTGATCACATTGCGATCGACGCAAGACACTCCTCCAGCATTATGGATGTCCGTACGTTCCGAGGAGCCAACATTGACTCGGATCATTACCTTGTTGTAGTCAAGGTACGGTTGCGGATATCCCAAACTACGCCAAGACAAACTATTGCTGTGAGAAAATTCGACGTCAGACGGCTACAATCGCAAGAGATCGCCAAGTCCTTTTCCGATCGAGTGTCTCTTAATCTCTTAAGAGGTCCAATGCCGCCAGCATCAAGCATCGTAGACCATTGGAAACACTGCCAAAACGCCATCAGAGATGCCGCTTCTGATGTGCTGGGTTTCACTCGTCCACCACAACGAAACCCCTGGTTCGATGATGAATGCCGGCAAGCACATACAGCAAAGCAAGATGCATATATTCGTAACGCGGCGCTGCTTAGAAAGACCAGAGCTGCTCATGAGCTCTATGAGCGGAAGAGGAGAGACGAGCACCGGCTTCTCAGGAGGAAGAAGAAAGAGCATGAGAAGCGCGCGATCGAGGAAATTGAGAGATGCTACTCCAGGAATGAGGTTTGGAAGTTTTACCAAAAGGTAAAAATAACATGCCACGGAAACAAACCCCGAACCGAAGCCTGTAGAGATGAATAAGGGAACATTGTAGTAGAATCGCAGTCGATGCTGAGGATTTGGAAAGATCATTTCTGCAGACTGTATAACGGCGATGACGGACCAAATACCGCTGTCAGGCAGAATCAACCTTTCAACCTGGACGATGATGACCAACAATTCCGTCCACCCGACCTGGATGAAGTGAAGATAGCTATATCGAAGCTTAAGTCCAACAAAGCTGCTGGAGCGGATGGCATGACTGCCGAGCTCTTCAAAGCGGCAGGCGATGACTTGATAAGGAGTATACACCAACTCATCTGTAAAATATGGTCGGAGGAAAGTATGCCCGATGAATGGAACCTCAGCATTGTTCGTCCAATTCTCAAGAAAGGAGACCCTCTGAACTGCGCCAACTACAGAGGCATCAGTCTCCTTAACATCGCATATAAGATCTTATCCGCCGTATTGTGTGAACACCTGAAGCCGTTCGTCAACAACCTGATAGGTCCATATCAGTGTGGCTTCAGGCCTGGAAGGTCCACCATCGACCGGATATTCACACTACAGCAGATCTTGGAGAAGACCCATGAGCTTCAGATCGATACCCACCACCTATTCATCGATTTTAAGGCCGCGTATGACAGCATCTATAGAGACGAGCTATATAGAGCAATGTCTAGTTTTGGCATCCCTGTCAAACTCGTCCGTCTGTGCAGGATGACGATGGAGAATGCACGCTGCTCCATCAAGGTCGGTAAAGATCTCACCGAGACCTTTGATGTCCAGAAAGGATTTAGACAAGGCGATGCGCTGTCATGCGATTTTTTCAACATCGTACTTGAAAGAATAGTGCAAAACTCACGAGCAAACACAAGAGGCACTATCTTTCAAAAGTCCGTCCAACTACTCGCATACGCCGACGATATTGACATAATCGGGAGAAAGCAGCGTGATGTCAGTGGCGCTTTCGCGAGTATTGAGACGGAAGCGGCGAAAATGGATTTAGCGGTCAATGAGGGCAAGACCAAGTATATGCTGTCAAGCAAAAAGGACAACCAACACCGACGTTTCGGACAGAACGTCACCCTCGACAGATATAACTTTGAGGTAGTTAAGGACTTTGTCTACCTAGGCTCCGCTATAAATACAGACAACGACACCAGCGCTGAGATCAAGCGAAGAATAACTCTTGCCAACCCTTGTTTTTTTAGTCTAAGAAGGCAATTGAGTAGCCAAGTCCTCTCTCGTATAACAAAAGTCACCCTTTATAAGACCTTAATCTCGGTCCTGCTCTATGGCGCAGAAGCATGGACATTATCAGAAATGGATGAGGGTGTTCTTGGTTGCTTCGAGAGAAAAATTCTTCGGGCGATCTTCGGTCCCGTCTGCATTGACGGTGAGTGGAGGAGGAGATACAACGACGAACTGTATGGACTGTACAGCGACATGGACCTAGCTAGAAGAGTGAAGATCCAACGACTGAGATGGCTTGGTCATGTAGAGCGCATGGACACCAATGCTCCGGTCCGAAAAGTCTTCGAATGCGCTCTCGAGGGACAGGCAGTAGAGGAAGGCCAAGACTCAGGTGGCGCACGCAAGTGGAAGAGGACCTCTGCCAACTTAGCGTGCGAAACTGGAGGCAGCTATCCAGGAATCGAGCTGGCTGGAGAAGCTTGTTGACTGAGGCCCAGGTCCACCCCGGAATGTAGCGCCACCTAAAGTAAAGTAAGTAACCACTGACGTGTCATTTAGTCACAACTAGGTAGGCATTTTTTAACGGCAGTTATTGCAGGTAGGTTTTGAACACTGCAAGCAGATTGGCTGACCGCACATTGTACACCCGTAATGGGTTCTACGTCGTTTCTGCTAAAGACACATATAACAGTAGTTCAAAGTTTCAAATTTAAAAATTTCAGTGCTTTGTTAATTTGATCCAGTAGGCTTTGTTTTCCCCGAGATACGTCCTATAAGACTCTTGAGCTCGTGAGAAAGTTGATCTTCGCTCTAGGTGTGGTGTTACTAAACGTCTTTCAAGAATTCTATGTGTTTCGATGAGTTGCAGTTTGGTTAATACCGGAATCAGCAGCGGCGATATCCAAAATTTTGTAGAATATAACTTATGGCCATTGTCGAGACTGTTTTGTACAAGAGTATTTTGCATACTTTTCATCTAACCCCCTTGTGTTGCGTTCTGCGTATCTGCAGTGATATTTCGATTGGTTTTCATTATCGGTTTTGCTAAATGTAAGACACACTGCGTTGACACTAATAACCTCGTTTCTTCATCAGCAAGCCCATCCCCGTCACTGTTGTTTCCTGTATATAGGTAAGCATTGTATAAATAGCCATTAGCACTATCAGTCAGGCATTTTATTTCCATGCCATACTTACACGGCTTGTTTGGCATGTATTACTTCCATCTACATCTTCCTCTAAAAGATACAAGCATTTCGTCAATTGTTGTAGTTTCGCCAATTTTGTAATATTTTTGGCAATTTGCTAAAAATTCGCCACTTCGTGCAACGTCTATTACCATAAAAGTATTTTTGACGACTTAGTTCGTTGTTACATGTTTCGGTCTCAGGTTCACCTACCTGGATGCTGGTTTCTATTTCGTGAGGGTTAGCTCGGCTTACTAAACGTGACAATGAAATTTTACCATCAGAGGGGTCGGAAAGATGAGAAGTCCTTGGTGTTAGTAGAACAGCCTCTTCTGGACTGGATACTATCTTCTTTTTCTGCCGAAGATTCCTCAGATTCACACAGCCGTGATTCTATGATAGCGTCTGATTCTTTGCAGCTAATTGGAACTCACATCGTAGGCCCAGGCGAAGTATTGCACAGATTACTATTAATTTATCTGTACAAAAGAAAGAAAAGAAAAATTCAAAAACTTCCACTTACGCGAACCATTCGAATGTCGTACGTCAAATGATTAAACTCATCTGTTTAGAAATGCGCCACATGTCCGCTCTCCACCGCTGCGCACGCTTCACTGGCAGCTAGGAAACTACTAGAAACGACGAGCACGATTCCCCGTGCAAAACAAAGTTATGAAGGAGTAATGGTTTCCGTGACGAATGTTATGCGTGGTTAAGGGTTAAGTGATATCCTGCTACTGTACAGCAGGTTTCTGTTCTACTATTCTGCTATTCGATGACATTCTGGCATCAATTGCTTGTCGATCGTTGGGATGGAGTTTTAACTTCAGACAGAACTTAAAGTGCCTGATTGCGAGATGTAGACGGGCAAATATGTGACATTTTTTCGGCTTGAAAGGCTTACACATTTTTGGATTGTCTTACATGACAAGTACATTTTAACAAACTTGAGTTCTGCTCCTCTAATTAAGCAGTTAACGCAGTGAGCTTTTGCGATATAAACACAGAAACCACTTGAAACTATATTTATTTAGATACTTTTGTTGATGGGCCACACTGCAACAGAAAAGCTGCCCTTGATACTAGCTTCCTGTGACACAAAGTCTTAAGTCTTAATTACAAGATTTTAAGTAAACCGACAGCAACAGATCATTAGGTAAATTTCACAAACATCAAGAAGCCTTAACCTAAAAAAACTAATTAAGTCGTCATTAATTAAATTCTCTAGGCTTCTCGAGGCTCTGATGACACGCATTTGTATTTTGTTAACTCAAGTCAAACTTACGCAAATCCCAATTGACGTATCCTAATCCGGAAAAAAGTCTAGAAAAAAAAACTAAGTAGTTCTATTACCGCTTATGGCGTGCCTATGTAAACGAGGGAGGATGTGTTCACTGATGTATTAACAATCCCATCAACCGTCACAATTCTGGATTGATTAACTGTCCCCTTTCACAAATAGGGCTTAGTTTAGTAACCTTTTATGCCATCAATTAAGGAAACCAAATCATAGATTCAAGGATAAATTAAAAAGCCCAAGACTTTTCTTTTAATTGCCAAAAAACCATAGACCTTTCCGTATCGAAGGGATAATGGAATTACCAAAGAAGCGAACGCAAAACACACAACAAAAAAAAAATAAGAAAAAAAAAAAAGACACCCACAAGGGAGAAAAAGTTCAATCATCCACCCAAATCAACAATCGAATTCAATGTTTTATTGACCAAAATACCATCACCACCACCACCACCACTCTTGTTAGACTGTATCAAAAAAGGATGAGCACAATCAATATCAAACTCAGTTCGTTTCGGCCGCCTCATTGACAATTCAAATAGCACAAACGAAGCGAAACATTAATTCCCAATACGACGATTCTATTTCAAAGAAACGACTATATATCTATAATTCGGGTCATCGACGACCCATCATCAATCAGTTCAACTCTTACCCCCAGGAAAATGAAAATAAAGAAAAAAAAAATAAACCAGAAACCCGCCCTGACAAAGAATAATAGCAAAGACCGAAAAAAATGTTTTAAAAGCTTCCTTTTGTCACCGAGCCGTTGGACGAGTAGTACTGGTCCTGGTAGTCCCTTCCACAAAGTTCCTTTTCGAATAATACACACACACAGTTTGTCTTGCTTCGGTTCCGTCCGACCTTAACACTCTTGCTAAGCTTAAGATCGATGAAGATACGAGTACATTCGTAGCGACAGGGTTTTCTCTTCTTCTCTATGATACTCGGATGAAATGTGGAGGGACATTTAATTATAAAATTAACTTATCATTCGAGGGAAAAGATTGCCCAAAATATTCATAGAGTGTGAGTGGGTTTTTGCTGGGAAATTAACCCAAATTGGACTTTCACTCAATCAAGCCTCGAGGCTAATAAACATGCCATGACATTCGTTAGACATTCCACAAAAGGTTTTACCAATCGAGAATAGATCGAATCGACACTGGAAAGCAATACCAGTATACCAATATCATGGTTCATCAACTGAATAATTACATTCTCTGAAGTCCTCGGATCGAAGTGAATTAGTGATTAGGCCTTCAGGTCTCATAACGTATTCAGTATCTTTTACCATTCAAACAAGTTCAAGGCAGCAATTAGTAAAATTGCTGCAATTTTTGGTCTCTGTACTGCATGTAGTCCGAAAAAACATGTATTTTTGATATGAAATAAGGAAAATTGATTTCCATGTCTTAGAGTTGTTTTTCAAGGTACAAAGAGAGCAGTTTTGTGATGCTATCTTCAGGCAAAACCTATCCAGAATAAGGACGTAAGATACGAAATTGAAATCATAGTCCTACCTTCGAATACGGAATATGATATGTGTAGAAAATTCTTGTTTATTTCTGGTTCACTGATTGAATGTCTTTAATTTGTTTGGAAGGCATTTTTGAAATTTGCAATTTTCATTAATTTGAAAGCCATGCTAATGCATTAAGTATTTCACTCTCAACAGAGCTTTTAGTTATTGTTTTAAAATTGGTCTAACATACAAGTCTAACAATCGCACAGATAGACATAGAAACAGTTGGCTTGAGCTGCCTTCTAAGCAATCATAAAGACCTTAACTCTTTTTTGAATACTCCATGTCACATTTAGTCAATGCCTGTTTCTTCTGTTTAGTTGAAGAAGTACATAGTGTATATATTTGCAACTGAGTTATGAATATACTATAAGCATTGCGAACATTGTCCCAGCGCTACATTTTTATAGAAACTCTTGTCTCTGTTTTCTTGCTTAAGCCGAGCGCAATCCCAACATTTCCAGCATTTACCACCTCTGCGCCAAGTCATACACTCGACAAACGAACATCCCCAAAGGTATCATCATTTCTTCACTGAAAGAGGTTGCGCGGGTATAACATATGTCTATTTGGCTTTGATGTCATAAAAGGCTTAGTGCACCTCAAAGGTACTTGTACTCGTACGTGCAAGTACCTGCACTTCTTCCTTTTGAGAAACAGCGTAAAGGTCTCCTGCAGAATAAGCTTGGTACTCTTGCTACTTGCAAAGTTATGACATCTAGGGTTGTGCAAATAAAAGGCCGAACTGTCAATGGAGGTCTTAAGCCAGAACACAGACACCCTTAACACTAATTTAGTTGGTTTAGATCTTGGGAAGATTTGGCCAAGAAGTGCATCTAGGATCCCTTTGTGAATTTCGACAAGGCTCTGTGAATTTAGCCTTACAAGTAGGTTCAAAGAAGCAAAGTGAAAGTTGTTCCCAAAAGGCTTTAGTCGCAGAGTAATTTTCGTTAAAAACATAGACATCCGCTCTGTCCACCTGGTTCATCTTATGGCCCTTCACAAAAACTCTTGTCACACAAAGAAGATCTGACAAAATTCCAATTTTGTTTCAGATTCTGATCAAAGCCGGTCCTATATACAACTAAACCTGACTTCATATTCCCTTACTGAGTTCTTACACGACAGACTTACTAGCATTTTTATTTTTTAATTAAAACTTAAAATTACTTATAATACTAACTTACTTAAGGTGGCGCTACAGTTCGGGGTGGACCTGGACCTCAGTCAGCAGGTGTCTCCTACCAGCTCGATTCTTCGCTAGCTGTATCCAGTTTCTCTCGCTAAGCTGGCTGAGGTCCCCCTCCACTTGCATGCGCCACCACCTGACTCTCAGTCTTCCTCTACTGCGCTGTCTCAAGGAGGGGTATTCGAAGACTTTTCGGATTGGAGCGTTGGTGTTCTCTCAGTCTACTCTACATGGCTCAGTCATCTCACCCCCTCCCAAACTACTTAATTTAACTTGAACATAATCGGAATTGCTTGCCTTCTTTGTACCTTGATTCGAGTTGTCACCACACTGTTGGCGTCTTTGAGTGCATAGCTGTCGTCAATATCTTGCACAAGTACCCCCGAGAGCACCGTTTTATTTTTGACCCCTTAACTAAGCTTAACTAAGTTGTATCTAGGAGGAGTAGATTACCTTAGTAACGCAACGAAATAGCAAAGTATTATAACCCTCTCCCCTTCTTTAAGGCATTAAAATGCGGTATATTGCATTCGGCAGGTATCCGATCCCTGTCCGCAATCACGGTACTAAAACGGAGGAGCTCTAAAGCAATGAAGTTGTACCCGTCATAAATGAGCTGCTGTCCCTCGCACGGCGTTAGCGATGGTGGTGGAATACCATTCCTTCATCTGCCTCCGAGGGGTAAAGTCTATACTTTCGTGGTACTTTGTAATGGAATAATAATCCCCGAAGATCAGGCTGTTATCGTCGCTCTTGCAAAGCACATTCGAATTACTTTAAGTAGTAAACTGTTACTTCTATTATGAAGGACCTCATCGTAACGGCCCTTGTTCAGATAACAGTTTTTCTACTCTGACACTAATGTTCTGTACAGACCGAGAGACGTTTTGAAACAACGCCTCTTAAACACTAAAATCGTTTCAACGTAGTAAAATGTGACCTAACCATGGAGTCAAGGTGACTGCTCTGAAACAGCCTTCTTGACTCCAACGAGTCAAAATATAGATTCTTATCGAGCCAGGTGCCTGGGTATCTTACTGGTATCCCTAGAGGCCTAGTCTCAATAGAGTTCTAAGCAATATTGTCTTCGACTTTTCAAAATTGATTTTCAATTTCCAATCGTCGAAATATCTTTTAATATGATCGAAGGCACCCTAGAGCGTGATTGAGGGGACTAACTAGTTTACTCGTGAAAACGTTAAACATTATCGGAGAAATCACCGACACCTGTTGTAAGCCGTTTTTTTATTTCAATGACTTTAGTCGATGTGCATTGCCACATTTGTCTAACAGAGGTTTCGGCATGCCCATCAAAGACAGAGACGGAAAGGTCAAACTGGGTGTATTCTTGGAACGGCCTACAAACTTGCAGCTATGGAAAAAAGAAAAGAGGATCGTGAGAAGAGAACCAAACAACGAGTTGAAGATCAAAGTTCATTCAATTATCACGAAGGTAGGTAGTGGTTTTGTTATGTTTAAATATTTGAATGAACAATTTATTTCGCTGGTAGAATTAGATACTACTTTTTCATCTGAAGAAGAGGAGCTTGAAGTTGAAAAAATTCTACCTCTGAATTCTAGCTCTGAATCGCCAGTGCCAGGGTCGTCAGGCTTGAAAAGAGCTAGAGTAGATATTTTAACTTCCAGGCTATCGGCAGTGCTCGATAAATGTAAAATAAGTGACAGAGATGCCGTTCCCCTCTTGACAGCCTGTATTGAAGCCACTTCCTTGGATCCTTTAAATTTTGTAATTAACCGCACCCCTATAAGGCTTTCCCGTCAATATTTTCTCAAACAAACAGCTACAGCAAGTAAAACAAAATTTGCCAACTTGAGTTTAAACTTTGCTGTAATACACTGGGACTCCGAATTCCTTCCCTATATTGCAACAGCTCCAAAAATTGAACAACTCCTTGGAGTACCGGAACTTTTAACCGGAGCTGGTATTGCAGTATCATCTGCAGTGTATGAAGTATTGCAAGATTGGTTATTGTTAGATAAAGTGCAAGCTTTTGTTTTTGATACAACTGCATTTAACACCGGGCGTTTGAACGGAGCTTGTGTCCTGTTAAAGACACGCTCTACCTAGCTTGCAGACATTACACTTTTGAAATTGTTCTTCAAGGAGTATTTAATGCATCCAAATTGGATTCATCTTCTGGACCTGATATTCTTTTGTTTAAAAGATTTTAAACTTAGTGGAAAACGATTGATAGAAGTAAAATTTTCATATGGTCCATGGACAAGAAGCCTGTGAACGTCTTTGCAGATGTAAGGGAAGAACTTTTGGCATTTTCTATGAAAGGGCTAAAAGATTATTTCCCTCGGGATGACTAAAAGGAGTTTCTAGAGCTGATAGTGATTTATTTGGGAGGAACTCCTTCAAGGGGCATTCAATTTCGGGCACCAGGAGCTTATCATCTGGCTCGGTGGATGTCAAAAGGAATATATTGCCTTAAAATAATATTATTTTAGCAATAAATCGAGCTGAACGCTAAGGAAAAAAGAGCTTTGTCAACTACTTATTATCAAATGCTTGGTTTTCTGCGTCAGATGTCTTACAAGCACCATTAAATGACATAAACTGTCTAAAAAGACTCAATTCCTATAAAGAAGCTGAAATTGCAATAAATAAGTTTCTTAATCATTTGTGGTACCTGAATGAGGAATGTGCAGCGTTTTCGTTTTTCGACGAGAGGCTGAATGTTGAAGAAAACCGGAAAATGGTTGTAAAAGTTTTGGTAGGAGATGACCAAAAGGAAGACGAAGTAAAGAAAAAATTATATCTGACACCAGCTGATGTTTTACACTTCATTAACAAAAGCCTTCCATCAGATCTAATGTCAGCTAAATCTATGAAAATTTTCGAAAGATTTGGCAGACTTTTTGCACATTGAGCCAACAGCTTGGAATGACCAATCAGATTATAGGCGTGCAAAGGAAATAGTCGGATCATTTAAAGCAGTCAATGATACAGCTGAACGTGGAGTTCAACAAATGGAAGAATTCAGTAACAAACTCACTAAAAACGAAAATCAAAAGCAATACCTACATCAAGTGAGTACCGTTTTCATTTGCTTAAAATAACTTACAGATTCGTCTTATCCTTTTATTAACCCTTTCGTCGTTATACGAACTTATGCGTAACGAGTTTCCCATTTTTACTGCATCGCTGCTGCTCCGCTTATGGGGTTGGCTAATGTGGCAGACCGCAGAACGCGTCTACATAATGCTCGGTCCTGGATCGCTTCAGTGGTAAGCCCCAGGCATTGTTGCGCATTTGCCACCTGAGAAATCCAGGAATTCTTTTTCCGACCTCGTTTTCTTACAGTTGGAGTGACCGTAGTTGATAGTGCCTTTTCAACCGCATTTTCCGCAGATCTTCTTTGAACGTGGCACTACCAGCTTATTCTATTCGCCTCAAGCTGTTCGGTTACCGAATTCTTTATATGTAGACTTCCTCTTATACGCGTAGATCTAATGCAATCGCGTTTAGTGACTCCACTAGACATCCTTAACATTTTCATTTCCGCTGCCGTCATTTTGTTTTTAAACGCGTCGTAAATGTCCAGCACTGTGAACCGTATATAAGAGCTGGTCTAACAACCGTGGTGTAGAGTTTCCCCTTTATATTAAGTGGAAATTTTCGGTCGCAAAAGATTCCCGAATTTTCCCGCCATTTCATCAACCCCACACTCACTCCGTGGTTTACGTCGTCGTCACATTTCCCTTCCATGTTAACGATTGATCCTAAGTACTTAAAGATAGTGCTTTTCGGAAGAACTATTCCGTCTAACACTATATCCGGAACTGGTCGCAACGGATGCGCAAATGGGCACGTCAAATGCTCCGTCTTTGAACGACTTATTTTAAACCCGTTTCTCTCTAGCGCATTTCTCCATGAATCTCAGGCGTTCTGTAAATCTTCGACGTTATCGCTAAGTATAACTGCGTCGGCAGCGAAGAGAATTGGCGTTACATTTGCTTCGCGCATACAGGCTTTTAAAAGATAGTCGAATACTACGTTAAAGAGGAAAGGGCTAAGTACGCTTCTTTGATGCACTCCGACATTAACTGGAAATTCTCTCGTTAGTCCAGCAGAGCTTTTAACCGCAGTTTTCACGTTTCCGTATATGTCTTGTATTATTCTAACATACGTTTCCGGTACGTTTTGAGACCTCAGCGCGGCCCATATGAGATCCCTAGGAACTCGATCGAATGCTTTCTCGACGTCGATAAATACCGTGTGTAAATCCTTAGACGAATCTCGGTGCTTTTCCATTATTATTCGTAGGCTTTGGATAGCGTCCACCGTCGATCTTCCTTCAACAAATCCACACTGGCTATTATCGAGCTCTATTATTTGCCGAAGACGTTCGTTTCAGACTCTTTCGACGATTTTCATTGTGTGTGACATAAGCTTGATTGAACGGTAGTTGTTGCATTCTTGAGTGTCGCCTTTTCCTTTTTATAATGGAACCAAGAAGCTACTTCTCCATTGATTCGGCACAGATTGTCCACATTTTAATTTATTTAAAAGTTTCGATAGCCAAACGCTGCCGATCCCCTCCATCTTCGACCAAAACTCTGATGGAATGCTGTCTGGTCCCACCGCTTTCCCCCGCTTCTTTTTTCCGATGAGAAGTCCGAAACTTCCTCCTCGAATAGACTAGCTGTCGGCACGATATCACGTGGAAACTGTTTGTTAAGCCACTCCTTGCAGTATTCAAGCCACCGGTCACAAGTTTCCTTTTCATTTGTTAGTAAGCGACCGTCTGCGTTTTTGATGTATTTCGGCGAGGTTATTTCCATTGAATTTTTTCTCCTCTGTGCAGCGAGCTTAAAAATATTTGGCATTTTAGTATTGTACGACGTTTGAACTTCTTGGATAGCTTGTCTTCTATCCGCCGATCGTGAGGATATTTGTTCCAACTCCTGGTACAGGGTTTCCGTTTCTGCCGCTCGAGTTCGAGCCAGGACTTTCTTTGCGATCTTTTTAAGACGCTCGTATTCAAGAGCCAGTCGAGCTTTTTCGATATCGTCGCTCCGATCGCATTTTGTCCACGCTTGGAATGCACTCTTCTTGTCGGCCACAGCTCGTTTGTTTTCGTCATTCCACCACCATGTTTCTTTGCCGACGTGATGGTATTTCGATAGTCCCCAGATGGGACTTTGCGAGTGTTATGCATTCCTCATGCATGCTGTTCCACATTCCTTGCGGGCTAAGTGAGTCTGCGATACCGTTTATATTGTGAAGTACTTCTTTAGCCAGTGCGATAAATCTTGCGCTTCGTTCCTTCGATAGATTATACCACCGGATTTTTGGTTTTCCAAACGATGCCCGTGTTTTCGGTGGTTCCGCTGTAAAAAATTCTGTAATGAACAGACGGTGTTGGCTTACTAGCGATTCTCCAAGTATTACTTTACAGTCCTTAACACGGTTTCTAATCGACATTTTGCAGAGGTGATAATCTATTTGCGTTTCGTAGCCTCCGCTGCTATAGGTGATATGATGTCTTTGATGTGTAATAAACATTGTTTTTAAGACGGTTAAGCCGTAAGCCTTACATGCTACAAGGATGTCTTCGCCAGCTGAATTTCTGGTTCCAATGCCTTTACCGCCGTGGCAGTCCTCATAATCAACATTTTTTTCTCCGACGTGGCCATTTAAATCTCCGCCTACGAAGAGCATCTCATCGATACGTATATTTCTAAGCAAATTACCGAACTCTGACCAAAATTTATCTTTTTCCGATTGGTCGCATCCGTTTTGTGGGGCGTACGCGCTAACAATGTTCCACGTTTCATTGTGTATGACGAGTTTAACACTCATCAAGCGGTCGCTTATTTTCAAGATACCAACGATGTTGTTTAGAAGATCTACTGCAATAACGATTCCAACACCGTTTCGTCCATTGACCGTTCCATGGTAGAACATCTTAAATGCCTTAGTTTTTAAATCTAGAGAACGCGCTTTATTTCCTGTATTACACCACTTCGTTTCCTGTACGCAGAGGATTTGTAGAGTTCTGCAACTCACAGATTATCTTAATAATATGCCTTAAATTGAAAATAACTTCTTTTTAAATTTTAAATTTTCAGACTGTGAGAAATTATCGCCAAAAATACCCAGAATGTAGTCGAGAAAGTCTCAAAACTCGTTACGATGACTGAGTTTCATTATTTGTCTGTCTATAAATTATTTGTACAAATATCATCTTTAAAACTATTTATTACACCATCATCTGCTTAATATTATTTATGAAAATATCACTTTAAAAATAAATTTTTAAAATTATTTAGAAGTTTTTTTTTTCACCTAGAAGAGAATTCTTAAGATTTCAGGCTCATTGCGACACGTGTTACAAGTAATACAAGCCGATTCTATTGAAATTTTTTTTCCGGGGATCAGCATAAATAGTGTCATGTCCCGCCTTAAAACCTAACTGTAATCGATATTGATTTTAAAAGTCTTCAATTTTTCAGTACAATGACAGAAGAATCGCTTTTACATCCAGATCTGCGTTTGGTGAATTTTCTACCACCTCCTAGGTATTTTCTGTTATCATTTCCGGTCAACCAAATTCTGCGGCCATTTTAGTAAAGGACACATAGGGGAGCCTCAAAAATTAGAGAACGCACGACTCCTTAGATGCTTCACTTTTTCGAGCAATTGGTTTTGAGGCTGACCTTTCTTTTTTAGCTCCTGAAATTCAGGACAGCCCCTGCAATTGACGGGATGACCCGAGTTTCTGCATAGTAAAAAAACAGTTTACTCTTTTCCTCTAATGTCGTACCTAACACATCTGATCTGCTTGCTGGAGTTAGCCGCTGTGTTTCTGAACCTTTGGCATCGCATATATTGCAGTACACGATCGACAAAGGCTTTGTCCAAACATCCGGGTGGCCGCAAAATCTCAATTGTCGCGGTGTCAACAAGTGGTGTTCTCACACAAAATAGTCCTACCCTTGAATGCACGCATTCTCTTACTTAGTTAACTCGTAACTCGTCAGTTCCGCTTGTATAAATAAGGAATGGAAAAAACGTTTCAACAGCACACTGAAAGCAATCCCAATCTCGTTAGAGAAGGTCAGATTACGCGGCTTAGATTATTAGGTCACTGTGAACGTACTGGTCCGTAAGGTTTTCAACTTTAACCGCGAGTGACATCAAGGATGACTGTATCTTACCTAGCGCACACAAGTTAAAGGCCACTTTTGACAACTCCGTGTGCCCTCAAGCCAGAGGACCATTTACATAGGCTTGCTAGCTGATGGTTTGATCTACCTTAGACTGCAGGGCCATCTATGGACAGAAAGCAGAATATGGGTAATGATCGAGAACGTATCAGAGATCAATTTTTAAGCAGTAATCACTTTCGAAGGCGATGGCGATGGCGCGATGGTTAGCCCATTGGACTATCACGCAGAGAGTCTGGGTTCGATTCCTGGCTGGGTCACCAACAATTTTTTTTTTTAAATCGCCATCACCCTTTCGGCGGGCAATGGCAAACTCACGAAAGTAAAATTGCTTACGAAAAAGCTTCTAAGGAGTGCCGTTCGGACTCGGCGATAAACCGTAGGCCCCGCTCAGATGTGGCAAAAATGACAACATGGGCTAGGCCATGGCCGATACCGGGCTGTCAGCGCCACAGTGTTTTTTTGTTTTGTTTTTATCCATTTCCGAAATCTAAATGGTCTCTGTTCATCAAAGATCCCCGATCCTGGATAATTCGTCACTAAATCTCTATTGCTCCAGGCGTAAGCAAAAGCTCTTATTTCACTTCCACTTTTGCCAAATCTATTCTATCATTTTTTGGTTGTCATGATGTTTTTCGGTTCCCACGTACGAGTATCTTTGGCTTCAAGTTTTTTTTTTTTTTTTTTGTCACTCCACTTGGGAGCATAGGGCTTCCACTTGGCATCTCCATTTCACTCGGTTGGTTGCAGTTATCTTTACACTATCCAAAATGAGATTGAGTTTTTCCAGTTCCAGGAGTATCGATGGTCTCCAGGTATTCTTGGGATGGCCTCTGGATCTTTTGCCTTGAGGGTTCCACTATAACGCCATTCTGGTTATGTTGCCGGCTTTTTTCCTGATGGTATTTCCGATCTATTTCCATTTGCGTCTCTTGATCTGTATCGCAATTGGTTCCTCTTTTGTCATTTCCAACAGATCCACGTTCCTGATGATGTTTGACAAGAATATTCGACATATGGCACGGAGACATTTGTTGATAAATACATGAAGTTTCTGTATGATGTTGTGTGGAAGGAAATCAACTAGGTTTCGCTGCTATATATCAGTACTGACTTGACACAGGAGTGGAATATTCTGACCTTCGTGTTTCTGGAAATCTGGGAACTTGTCCATGTAGGTTGTAATTGGCTGCTCTTGCTTTTCGAAGTCTGTTATCAACTTCTGCTTCTGCGCCGCCGTCTGTTGTTATTATACTACCTAGATAGCATAGGCTATCTACATATTCGACGGAGTATTCGATGGTAATGTCTCCTCTGATGCAGGTGTTGATTCTCATGGCCTTAGTCTTCTGGATATTTATCTCCAACCCGGCGCATTGTGCTAATCTTGCTAGGTGTTCTATTTAGCTTGGATGTCACTGAGCTTATGTGATAGAAGACAAATATCGTCCGCATAGTCTAAGTCCTCGAGCTGTCGTGTGAGACTTCAAGTTGTTTCTGTGTGCGTACTTCTCGCATAATTTCATCCAGTACAATTGTGAACAGTTGAGCTGAAAGTGCACAGCCTTGCTTTACTCCTATATTTGTAGTGAAAGAGTCACTGATGATTCCATTATGTAGTACTGCGAGATCCAAATCTTCGTACAATGCTCTGATGATATTAATTATTTAGTGCTCTCCATATTGCAACTCTTTTGATGTTGTCAAAGGCCTTCTGGAAATCGATGAGCAGCAGGTATAAAGGTGTACGCCATTCTATAGACTGCTCAACTGTTATGCGCAGAGTGTTGGCTTGGTCTACGCAGCTTCTATGTGGGCGGAAGCCAGCCTGTTCATCTCGTAGATTTTCTTCGATTTTGTTTTAAAGTCTCCCTTGAATGATTGTTGCAAGTATCTTGTATATGGAGTTAAATAAAGTTATTCCTTTCCAGTTGCTGCATTCTTTCAGGCCGCCGTTCTTTGGTAACTTCACGATTATACATTTCTTCTAAGATGAGGGTAGTCTTTCTTCTTCCCATGTCTTTAGGTTACCATTCCATTTAAGTTGTCATCAATCAGTCAATTTCCTTACAAACACAGCTTCCCACAAAAAAAAAAATTCCTGTTATGAATCTAGAGCTCAAAATTTGAACTCTTATCTTAGACCAGTGGTCCTTTCCATACCCACTTCATTTGTATCTAAAAATATTTATTAATTGATCATGTGGAGTTGGAAAGAACAATCCTCGTCTCTTGAGTCTGTGTAAGGAAAAAATCACAATTCGAACGTGGGCAGAAGAAAATGAGAAATTAGTTTTGGCAGAAGCAATTTCAAGAAGGATCTCATGACAAAATCGAAGAAGACTCCTAAGTCATGCCTCATTCAATTCCATTGATCAGAATTTCATTGTTTGAAGAGATAAATTCTCTTTGTATTCTCAAAGAAATTCACTTAAGTGTATCAATAATTCATCCAGTTATAACGACAGTTGCCTTAGGACTGTGAACCATATATCTTATGCTCGGAAACGTATCTACCCTCTTTTTTTTCGCACTAAGTACATTCATCCTACACACTTCCTGTCAAAGAAGAAGAAATTGAATATTTCTTTTATTTTAACCTTTAAACTGACACTACTGTACAATTCAAACCAATTATACGAGTACAGGCAGTGCTTCAATTTCCAAGAAAGAAGATACTCGTACTTAACTTCTTCAAACCACGCACTCCGGGAGAAGTTAATCTCTTTAATTACCAAACAGTATTCACCACAACCCAGTCTTAAATTTCAATAACCAGGAAAAGGGATCTCGGAAAAGCCAAAGAAGTGGCATCACTCAACTATACTCCGTTTACTCCAACAGCTTCTCTCCAAAGTCAGCCAACCACCCACTTAAGGCACAGTACCGGCGAGAAAAAACCACACCGTTCCTCTCAAATGATTTTTCGTTTAAATTTTTGTTTATTTTCTCTATCTAACTTTTTATATTTGTGTAACGGGAATTAATCGAATTAGAAAATTGAGGTTATTTAGAGGGAAATTAAGTGAAGCTCGATAATTGAATTTTCTGTGGAGCTCATTCGACGACGGCAGCAATGACAGCAACAACGACCATTCTCATTTTCATTCTACTCGTATAGAACGTAGAAGCGTTTGTAGTACCGTCGTTGTCGTTTCAGAATGACGAAACGGAAGTGAAAGGGTGGAATTAAAATTTAATGCCACTCTCACCCACTTCAGATATCCATCACCGATGGGTATCTCTTACACCCTACTCGGATGTGCCGATAGGTCGGGATGGGGAGCTACCATTATAGGATATCATCCAATGCGTGGCTCAATTTAGTTGGGTTTGAGTTCTAGCGGTGATTCTCTTTCCTGCACAGGAAGACTGATTGAATTTCGATTTAGCAATGCGGTCTATTTTTTTTTTTTTTCATGATTCAGGAATAAGAGCTCCGAAGAATGCTTCCTAATTAAATGGAAATTTAAAGGTAAAAAAAAAAAAATAAAAGAACAGCGTGACAGGGATTTTGTAGATTTAGTGGTTTTTTCTCTCCACGGAACCTGCATTAATGAGTTCTTTCAGAAGTTTTTGTTAAGTCATTGCTGATTGAATATACTCAAAATTGGTTTTGACAATGTCTGTAGATATGCACATACATACGGATTGCTTCATTATTTTCATCCTAAAGTTCGGGAAACCTTCTGGAAAATCCATACGAACAGTTAAGGGGTGGTTCTTGCGACTTTCAATAAGACTACAACGAAGGTGACGGCTGATGCTAGTGACGAGCTTGAATAATTAACACCAGATGGGAGCAAAGAGCAATTGAAATAGCCAAATCGTTGACTTTCAACTGGGAACGCAGTTTGTGGGCTGCTCTTGAGACTGAGCACTGCTTATATTGGGCCACTTAGACCCCTTTCAGCATGTTGATCAAACAGCGTTAAAAGAAAATATGTTAGCCTCCACAAATCGCAAGATAGTAGTCGACAATCTTCTTAGATTTCTGCATGAAATATATGTTGATAGATAGACAACATTGCAGTTGAAAGTGATCAAGAACACCTGAGTTATCAAAGGTAAGTTATGAAAATAGCTCTAAAATATTTGTTCAACTTGGTTCAAGAGTTAGGCGTCTTCCAAACGACTGTTATGAGATTGTAATGACACAAGAGTTTAAGCCAACTGACTATTTTCATCGAAAGTTCGTCCAAAGTGACGAGCTGAATTCTTGGTTAAATACTGGTTCCGCATAATAGGACTACTGACGCAACTGGTGTTGTGTTTTGTACGCTAAGTTTGCTGAGGTCCCCTTCCACTTACGTGCGCCACCTCAGCCTCGGTCATCCTCTACTGCGCTGTCCCTCGGGGGCCGATTCGAACACTTTTCGGACCGGAGCATTGGTGTTCATTCGCTCTACATGACCCAGCCATCTCGGGGTAACTTTTGTTGTTCGAGCGAGGGCCTTACTAGTCAATTGCCTTCTTTGCCCAAAGAAGCAGCGATTGGCAAGAGTTACATATTCTTCGTTTGATCTCAGCGCTGGTGTCGTTGTCTGTATTTATAGCGGAGCCTTGGTAGACAAAGTCCTTAACAATCTCAAAGTTATACCTCTTGACGGTGAAGTTCTGTCACATACGAGTACTTGGTCTTGCCCTCGTTGACCGCTTAATCCATTTTCGCCGCTTCCATCTCGAAACTTGCATAGGCGTCACTGATAACGGTCTTTTAAAAGTGCCTCTTGTGCATGACAGCGCATCGCCTTGTCTAAATCCTTTCTGGGCATCAAAGGTCTCGGTGAAATCTTTACCGATCTTGATGGAGCAGCGTGCGTTCCCCATCGTCATTCTGCACAGATGGACGTGTTTGGCCGAGATGCCAAACTAGACATTGTTCTGTATAGTTCGTCTCTATAGATGCTGTCATACGTGGCCTTAAAATCGATGAATAGGTGGTGTGTATCGATCTGAAGCTCATGGGTCTTCTCCAAGATCTGCCGCAGTGTGAATATTTGGTCTATGGTGGACTTTCCTGGCTTGAAGCTACACTGATATGAACCTATCGGCAGATAAGATCTTGCATGCGATGTTGATGAGCCCGATGCCTCTGTACTTGGCGCAGTTCCATTCATCGGGCATACTTTCGTCCGACCATCGCCTGCCGCTTTGAAGAGCTCAACAGACAGGCCGTCTACTCCAGCAGCTTTGTTGGACTTAAGCTTAGATATAGCTATCTTCACTTCATCCAGGTCGGCCGGGTGGAATTGTTGGTCATCATCGTCCAGGTTGAAAGGTTGATTTGATCGGACATCGATAATACCGGAGAATTGTCTCGCGTCGATCTGGTTGACGCTTGAATGATCAAGATTTCTCCAAGCCCCCTTGTGAATATCCAGATGTAGAACAGCGTGTTAGCTACGAAAATGTTTCAAGATCTCGTCGAAGTTATCTTTGGTGTCGTTATTTTTCTCCTCTAAAGGGGCGTGCACGAATTTATATTCTTATGTTGACAAATTTAGATTGTCAGTATTATTATGAGCCGCTTATTTCCATGCTCACTGCCAGAAACTCAAGACTTCTTACCTAAATCTGCCTCCGGATCCAAATAGTCGCTGCTTTTGCAGTCGAGAACAATTGCCGTAGTAGATATCGCAGTTTTTCATCCTCGGTAATGTCTGTTTGGCAGCAGTCTAGTTGTTCGGCTGGACAAATTCTATTAAGCGACCTAACATTCCACGTACATATCCGAAGTTCGTTGTAGTTGAGACTACAAAATTCCAGGAAGAACGGACTGTTCTCTTTTCTGGCAGAAAAGGATGATCCTCTACCTTAAGGTCCTTTCTAAATGTATAATTCATGTCGTATGGACAGAGAAATTGTCATTGTTTTGCCCTTTGAAGCAATAATTACATCAAAATGTCCAAGTTTTTCAAATTATCAACATAAAAGCCCCTTTTTCGGCAAAGGTCGACATGAACGGTTTCAATGTAGCCCTAAAGACTCGTCATGATCGGATTACCAAAAAGCTCGCTTCAAGTCTGTGTTAAAACCAAAAGAGGTCTTTGTGTTGTCTCCTGCTATTCTGTATAAGAATTGGGGGATATAGGCTTCATACTTAAAGCATACTTCGTGAGCAAACTAACTCTAAGAGTAAAAGTAGTAATAAGCAGATGTGTTAAATTTTTTCCGTTCTTTCCCTTAATAAAATTTAAGGATTCATCATTTCCTCAAAAGAAATCAATTATCATAAAAAAAAACCCTGGCTATTATCTCACTTCTACATTTATAAGCCTTCTAACGTCAAGCGAGATTAATCTAAAACCCATTATCGCGTTACGGCTCATCAAAGTCGATCCAGATATACCCTTTCTGTGCCAGTCGTCGTTTTTTTCCGGTTGTTTTGGCGGAAGTCATTACCATTATAGATCCCAATAGCTCATTTCGTTTGCAAAACAACTTTCTTCATTTCAATTCTCTTTCCATTAAGCTAAGGGAATGTACAAAAAAACGACTAAGACCATAACAACAACAATAAAAGAAAAAAATTTCCAACTACAACAGGCGAAATGCTTCTGCTCCTTTTTTTCCGCCATATCGTACTCAACAGCTAAAGGGATCTGCTTATAAGTTCCGGATAAAGGATATATTCAAGGAATTAATTATCATCCCCCGTACATCCGATATTTTGGTGGAAAAATTCACCACAGGCATAAACGCTTTAGGGCTAAAAATCACAACGCAAAAGGGATAACTACAAAGAATCAACCACAATCGAGGAAGAAAAATAAAAAAAAAAACAGCAAACGAAAAGTAAAAACAAAAGTAATTGCAAGGCAAACTGCGGGATATTGTCTTGCATATTATGGAAAAAGGATTCTCGTTTGAGCGTTGTTTTTTTTTTCTGTTTTTCCTTTGCTTTCCTTTCGTTTCATCAGTTTCCGGGAAGTGTTCTTGTCTTTAGGCATCCCAAGGACATTCAACGAAACACACGCATAGAGGGTCAACACCACCAAAAAAAAAAAACCAAAAAAAAAAAACTTTCTTTCCTGTAAAATATTCCCAAGGAAATGTGGGTCGCTTGAGGGCGCCTAGAGCACCGGGCATAGAGCACCCATTTCCTACCCGAACACGCAAAAATAACACGCCATCATCAGCTTTCTTTGCGCCTCCCGTTCTCTTTCAGTTTTGCTTTCTTTTTGATGGTACCCGTAACTACCCCTGTCTCTATTAAACAATGATTAAAAGGATAATGTTGGTTTTGTCTTTTTGTGGTTTCTACCCTCTAAACTGGCTAATACACCATTTAATCCTTTTGCCTGTGGTTCCATCATTCCATCATTCCATCATTCCATCATTCCATCACTCCATTGCCCCATCTTCCATTCCATTCCCGACAATTCATTTGTTATGTCCTGCAACAAGATAAATGATTTTGCAATGTAATATAATTTCTAGTGCATAATTCACGAATGGACCGCACACTCGGCCTCACTAAAGGCGAGGGGGATGCTTCTACCCACCCTAAAAAAAAAAAAAAAAAGGTTAAAAGGACGAATAAAAAGTGTCGAGGACCCAAAAACGAACAACGAAGAACGAAAATCGAAAAACGCCGACTTGGCCAAAGGGACCGTCAAAAACGAAACGTCAGTCAGTTAATATATATTTTTCTTCTTTTTTTTTTTTTTTTAATTAAGCGGAAATAATTTTTGACATTAAAGAGGGAAGACGAAGATGGCCAGAAAAAAAGGCGATACACAAGTCAGACAGACTACATCGATGCGTGTGTAAATGAAGATAGAAAGAAAGAGTGAAAAAGGACCAACAACTACGGATGTGAATGTGAGGATGGAGAAATGAAAACGGAAATGACATGGTTATATTTTATTCTGTGAAAATTAATTCATTCACGATGAGGAATTTTCGGGTTTTCGAGTTTTCAAGTTTTCGGCCTTAAACATTTTTTTTTCGAAACGGGAAATGGGAAAGATGTAGACCTTTTGGTTTCGTTACTAGGTCTGTTCAGGTTTTTTTTTTTTTTTTCTGGTATATGACGATACAAATTGGTTTTTTAATTAAATTCCCATAATGTACAGATAAGCGTTGAGTATGACCGTGTTCAGATCTCAGTTTTTCGTTCTGTGTTTTGGTTTTTTGGACGAGAATTCTGGATTGAAGCATGTGTTTAATGATTTTTTAATTTTATGAGATTTTTTTTTTTTTTGGGTTCTGGGAGGTTTGGGTTCTCTGAAATTAAAGGATACATCAAAAGTTAAATGTTAATGAGCCGAAGGAGAGTTGCAGTTTAAGAGGTTTTATGGGAAAGTTTGTTTGACCTCGATTTTCACTGGCGTGCGGCGGTGTTATGGGAGTGGAACTAAATCGAAGTTGTAATTGGTGATTAGTTTTTGTCGGTATTTGGATGTGCTTTGATTTCAAGAGAATGAGTTACTATACCTAGTCCAGCAATAAGTTCTGTTACATTTTAAAAGTGCCATAATATTTATTTCTTACATTAGTTCACAATATATAAGTTTGAAGACAAACAAGTTTTGCTCAAAATGGCCGCTTTTAGCAGGCTTTTAAGCGCTGTGGATATTGTTCTATAGCGGCACGCACTGTCTCGATGGGAATCGACGACGCTGCTGTTATTAAAGCTGTCTTAAGTGTGTCCAAATGTCGATGGGGAGTCTTACAGGCCATCCTCTCCAGCTCTGACTACAAACAGTAGTCCAGCGGATTAAAATCTGAACTTCCTGATAGCCAATCTGCATCAGCGATAAAATCCGGAATATTGCATCTTAGCCACTAGTACGTCGTTTTGGCTTTGTGTGCCGGACCAGAGACTAGTTGGAAGACCCATCTTTCCCGGTTGAAAAGGGTATTTGTTAAGCCCTCGACAACACCTTCGAGAACATTCTCCTGTAACACTTTTACCCCTGTTTTCACACATTTTTCGCAAAAATGAAGTGATGTGACACCTTGATACGATACCCCCCATATGTAGATCATCTCTGGACAGACAACACCCGATGGACGGCGTGTTGAGATCTTCGCTGCGGAAAACAACTTGACCCAGCTTTTAAATGAGCCCACGCGAATCCCAGACGTTGATAGTCATACCGCCAACACCCTCGACTTGTTTCTAACCTCTCATCCTGATAAGTACACTGTTGATGTGCTCTCACCTCTAGGCTCGTCGGACCATTGTGTCATATCAGCTAAATTCTCGTACATTGACCACACAGTTAGAGAAAAAATTTCTAAAAGAACAGAATGGCAATGAAAGCCAATTGGAGCGGACTTAACACCTTCTTTTGGAATTTTAACTGGTCGTTATGTTTCCTCGATAACGATGTGGATGCCGCTGCTGATATGATCACAGACACTATTCTCTTTGGAATGAGAACCTTTATCCCTCACCGGATAAAGAGTATCAGACCAAAAGAAAAGGCGTAATACGACTCAAGCTGTAAAGAGGCTGTCAGGTTGAGAGAAATGTTTTTTCGGTCCTTTAAGACCAACCCCACAGAGAAAAACCGGAAAAAATTCAAACGAGCCAGGAATGACTGCAACGCCTTTCTTAAGCGTGCCAAATTTTTATACGACCAAAAACTGAGGCAAAAAATACTACAATGTCCCAAAAGTAGTAAAAATTGTTGGTCGTTCGTCAAAAACATTAGAAATTCTGCCTCATCCTCCATCCCAACGCTCATTCACAATGACATTCCAGCTGTCAGCTCTTTGGACAAAGCCAATCTGCTTGCTGCACACTTTGCGGCCAGCTCAATGCTTCCAGATTGTGCTGTGTCTCCACCTACACTTGAGTGCTTCGAATCTTCAATGGGACTAATCCACTTTCGCACTCGTGTAGTAGCAAGAGTACTTAAAGATCTTAACGCTCACAAATCCGCTGGGCCAGATGGTATATCTCCCCTTCTTCTGAAGAGGTGTTCTTCTACGCTGGCAAAACCACTGCGTAAGCTTTTCCATCAATCCTACTCTTTAGGACTCTTTCCGAACAGATGGAAAACAGCATTTGTCCAGTCCGTCCCTAAAAAAGGCGAATCTTCTTCTCTCTCCTCTTACAGACCCATTGCACTTACGTCCCTTCTTTCCAAGGTCATGGAAACGCTAATAAATCGTCAGCTCATGAAATATCTCGAAACACGAAAACTTCTTAATGACCGGCAGTACGGTTTTCGTAGCACTGGTTGATGGCATGTCTTACCGAAATGTGGAATCAAAGTTTGCATCAATCTGGCGAAAGTAAGATAGTTGCACTTGATATTTCTAAGGCATTTGAGAGAGTTTGGCATCAGGCTCTTTTGTCGAAAATGCATGCATTTGGGGTCGATGACTCTCTTTGTCAATGGATTAGAAATTACCTCTCGGAATACGTTCAATTCAAGTTGTCTTGGATGGTTTCAAGTCCGATATTCACAAAATAAATGCTGGTGTGCCCCAGGGCTCCGTTCTGTCTCCGACAAACTTTTTAATTTTCATCAATGATCTCTTGTCTGCTACTTCTAATCCAATTTACTCCTTTGCTGACGACAGTACTCTCTGTTTTTCATATTCGTTCCCGAAATCACGTCCCTGCCCTTCGGCTGTAGAACGGGAACGGCGGCGTATGTAAAGCTCATTAAATTCCGATATAAACAGCATAACCAATTGGGGAACTACCAACAGAGTGAAATTTAATGCCTCCAAAACACAATGCTGTCTGCTGTCGCTTAAGCGAAATTCAAATACCCAGCCATTATCCATGAATGGCACTTGCATCGTTGAAACTGAAAAACTTTCCATTCTCGGTATGTGTGTCAATGACAACTTACATTGGAATGACCACATATTCGAAGTCGCCAAAAATGCTGCAAAATGTCTAGGTTTCCTTAAGCGATGTAAGAAATATTTCACCCCCTCTGATCTGGCTTCTATATATAAGGCTTTCATCTGTCCAAAACTGGAGTACAATGCCGACATCTGGTCTGGTGCTCCCAAGACTTCTTTGCGCCTACTAGATAGGATTCAAAGCCGTGCGATGAAACTAATAGGTGATGCTTATATTACACAGTCGATTGACACCCTCGACCACTGACGTAATGTCTCCTGTTTCATCTTGTTCTATCGCTATTTTCACCACCAGTGCTCCTCAGAAATTGCCAGTAGCATTCCGCCCCTTTAAACCTCCAACCGTAACACCCGTCTCGCTACGAATGCTCATCAGTACACCCTCAAGCCCACTTTCGGACGCACCCTGAAATATCGTGATACTTTCCTAAGCCGAACAACTCGCTTATGGAATGCCCTGCCGAGCTCTTTATTTCCTAGCCATTACAACCTTCAAACATTTAAAACAAACGTACATCGGTACCTCTCTTTTCTCCCTCCCTAAATTTCCTTCGCCCGCGCTATGTGCAAACATTTTAAGGGTACATAATCCCTTGTGCGCGCGCAAATTATAAAAAAAAAAAAAAAAATCTCGAATAAGCCTTGACATGGATCTAGCGGATATATCCAATTCTCTGGACTTTATCTTTTGTTTCCGAAGAGGATTTCTGCGAATTCGTTCACGCACAGCTTTAACTTTCGCACTCATTCGAGCGACGCGTGAACGACCACTTCTTGGCCTGTCCTCTACTACTGAAGAGTCATTAAAACGTTATATAGCCCGATAAACAAACATTTTCGATATGCCAAATGGTTGGAGAAGTTCCAAAATTTGTTTTGAAAATTGTCAACACTTATCCTAAGCAATTACCGGGACACGATTTTCTTTGATGCCGCACTCCATATTAACTGATCGAAAGCTTAAACCAAACTAGCTTCTATTCTTTACGTATAAGGAGAAAAATAGTTAAGGGAATTATTCCTATTGAAAATTATGATCAAGGGGTACTTGAAATCTTGCAACAGAATTTATGCCTTGACAAGGTATATAGGGTCATTCAATTCCTAGGCCGAACTTGACAACCCTGTTTCAATCACATACGTCAAACCGAGTCTCATCAGAAACAATATATAGTAGGGTAATTGCGGGGGAGATGCCGCGTTGGGATAGATGCCGCACCTGTTGCTTTTGTGAATCGTCGAATTTCGGCGAAGGGAGAGCCTAGTTCCTCGAAATGCACGCAACATTTAATTAATACATGCACAGCTGTTGATTGCAAAAATAGTTTGACATTGGTCAATAATGGAGTTGAAGAGCTCAGTAACAGTGGCGGATTCACCATTTTCTCGACGTACTGATCTAGTCGCGTCATCAAAACGTTGGGCTTTCAAAAATATTTTAAACCTGTTCTTGCTCATGATACAACGGTATATTTCCCGTCCAGTGCCACCTGTACAATACCAGGACGTATAATTTTCGTGATTTTCTTTCAAAATTGCAGTATAAAATACGAGGAACACTATAAATGCTAAATCTAAATCTTGAAAATTGGTAGTTCGGCCTGATTTTTCCTATCTTCACATTAGTGTAATGAACGATTTTTTCAAGCATTTCGTCAGTAAAAATATGCTGCCAAATATCCAGCGGAGAGGATGAAGCATGTAGTTCATTGGGATATTCGGGTTTTATACAATCCCTCTCCTGCACTTCCTATATTTTGTGCTGTATATTATAATTGATCGGCGGATGACTAATGAAAGCGATTCTTGCCAAAATAATTTTTCTTCCTGAGTCTCGTCGATCGCCGGTTTAAAAAAAAGGCATGTTATCTTCTCGCAACTTTCTTCTACCGGCCTCCACATCGCTGCATTCACCGTTTGATATATTTTCGTCGTCCGACAGATTTTGTCCCAACAACCGCTGGATGTTTTTATCATTTAAAGCCATTATCAACCAAAATAATAAAAAAAATAAAAAAAATTAATGGTAAAAAGTCACGTAACTGCCTAACAGGAGTCTCTTAAACCCCCGGCAACAGTTTTCTTCATACCAGAGACAAACGCGCTCACTTCCGACTACGATGAGCGGCTGTGCGGAACTGAGAAGCGCGAGGAAAAATTACAAGAACGAACACGTCTAAATGAAACTCGAGCGCAATAATAATATTTACGCCCAAAAATTCGCCAGGAGACGTATGCTACGTGGTTAAGGGTTAACACGGTTGATGTGTTAACTCACAAAATTGTCACATCTGGGAAATGAAAATCCATGTAACCGGTCGAGAGACTATTTCGTCCACAAAAAGTCACTTTATGGTTTGCAATTTGGCTTGGTGGTGTCATTGGTCCATATTTCTTCGAAAATGTGGAACGTATAACCATCACCGTTAATTCTCAACGCTATTGTGAAATGTTAACCGAATTCTTTTTGGCTTCAAATCGAAGATATGGATGTGGAAAACGTGTGGTTTCAACAAGACGGTCTCCTGGAAAAGTTGTTCCTCGTTTTGGTAATATGATCACACACCAACATCGTGTGATCTGTCACCATTGGATTCCTTTTTGTAGGGCTATGCAAAAGATCACACAAACCGCAAACTTCTGACGGAGCGAGTCATTGCCCTATATGTGTCGAAAAGTCATTGAAATTACCTTACCAAAATCAAGTCTTGCATAAACTCGAGTGTAATGTTATATTCCGTTCATAATGGGAGGGGAGGATCCCAGCAATATACTGAAATAAAATTTTTTTCGAAACCTAAATCATAAATATCTTTTATTAAATGTATTTCGGAACAACAAAAGGAATGGCTCTGTATGACCAGCAATCACTAAAGTGATTAATTCTGCCAAGTCACAACTAAACTGCACGTATTTTCCTGTAGATCTCACATTTTCTTAGGATTTTTATCGTAAACCTTCCTTTGCAAAACAATCGTCATATGGTGAGGTTTATGAGAGAGAAATGGAATGTTGGCTTACTAACGGGTATTCCTGTATGTCCTATAGTACGTGATGAACAACATAACTCCCCATCAAGCCCTCTTGCTTGTTGGCTGCTTTCAATTTCAAACGATTTCACTACAGATCAGAAAAAAGGGTCATTGTAGTCATTAGTCTTGGATCTGGCTGTAAATGAATTTTCCCTTCAGAACGTCGTCGACAGAATGGTGACTAGGAAGTTTTTTTGAACTGTAACTGAAGTATGGTAGTATCCATGTTTAATTGAATGATCCTGTATTTATTGAGGAAAGCAGAATATCTCATCACCTCGCCGGTCCCCTATAAGTTAGTATAAAGGACTAAGAATGTCGAGTAGTGTGAGATTCTGACTTACGAGTACTAAAAAACCTCCCAACATATATTAGACTACTGCGTCTTCTTAACAAGAAGTTTGAGCTTCTGTAGTTAATCGTTTGAGGTAGGTAGCTTTCCAGTGAAGGCGCCTACACATGCGGATGGTCTTGTTCCTCGTAGTCAGCGCACAAAGTTTGTCTCGTCCAGTATCCAGATCATTTCCTAAAAACACAGGACGAGTACGAAGTTTGCGAGCAAATCTTGTCTTTCATAGTAGTATACGTCCAAAAATGTTTAAACACTTGCTTATACAAAAGCAGCTTGTTATATAAGCTTACTTTCGAATGCCATCCGATAAGCCAATTCATTTCTTTAAGCCTGATAACGACCTCGTCACGCTTCTTTTTATCGTATGGTTTCCACTTTAACTTCACATTTAGAGTCAATCCCAAATACTGTGCTCCATTTGCATGTAGTATTATTACGGAGTTGATGAATGAAAGTAAATCGTTTACGTTTGTATTGACGTGTGCTGACTTGGTCTCGGTTGGGACTATTCGCCCGGTCTTCGATTTTATCCAGGGGTACACACGATCGTTGCAACCTCTTTTGTGCTTTCATTTTCTCTTATAAAAGGTTTTCGATTTCGAGGGAGAAATAGAGCCAATCTAAGCGGTCTATCTATAGAGATCATAGCATTCTTCTACTTTCATCAGGTATCAAGCAACATCTTTTGCGATAAAAAAAGTTGACGAGATCAGGCGTGTTGTTTGTATCAGTAGGCCAATATGTTGGTTTGCCGATCGAAAAATAGTTCGCAGAACGTTTCATACTTGCTTTATACAGTAACCTACCTTTCGTGGAAATGCATCCTGAGCCCCAAAACGTATGTTTTGCTTTAAAATCACCGCCGTAGATAAAATTTGACCCATGTGAGCCAAAAAGTGAATCGAGGTTGTCGCCCGTCATCCTATATCTCGGAGGGAAATAAAAAGATACTTTGTTGTGGTCGAGATGATTGATCTTTACGGAGGATGAATTAATTACGATTATCATGTTCTCAACATGCTTAATGGAGTCTTTAATATAAAGAGAGGATCCGCCTTTCGCGTTTTCCGAGGAATAGTGTGCGTGAAAATTGGGGCACCGTTCTATTGTGCAGTTCTTTTTTCTTTTCCTTTACCGGTTTGGGCTCATTGGTTTGAAGATGTCTCAGCATTTGGTCCAGGTCAGCAGGTTTCATAACAGCAATTTTGCAACCTCGGTAATTCGCTGAATGATTTTCCCTGCAATTGACGCAAACCACTGGGATCTGCTTGTTTGCGTTGCACTCACCCTAGAAGTATTTGCCAGCATATTTGATGCATGGTGGATCTCTTGCATTGAAACCTTGGCAACGTTTGAATTGAGGTATCGTTCGTTTATCCTTACAAATGGTCTCCATATTTACTGTAATTTTGAAACCACGTACTCAGAGCTGAGTGGGGGTAGTCTAAAGTGTCCCACTCACTAATAAATAAACGCTTTGATTGCTTCACATTAATAAGCTCACCACAACTCATCATTTTATCTAAGGCAAACCAGCGTAAATCCATCATCCACATAGGTATAACCGAGACGTTTACCTTGAGTGTCATGTTAGGCTGAACTAACATTTAAAGATATTTTAACCGGCTTGTTTGCATGACAAGAATGCTTATAAAACTGGGAACTTTATCAATTTTTCCTTGTATACATAATATTCATCATTAATAGAAGGATTAGTGTATGCAGTTTTGTATTTCTTGAAGAGGAAAAGACGAATTCATATTTGCCAATCTACGTGGATTTCGTTCGATCAATCTACGATTGATGGTATTGGGATGTCTTTCTAAGTCAACGACCCTAATTCAATAAATTCACTCTTCAGTCTTCCGCTTCCCGGAACGTCAGTGGTTTATTTACCACCAAGACCCGGAGGAGAATGTGCAGGAAACCACAAAGGTGCTTCACTGCACGTCAATAATACGTCTCCCGACACTTTTGATTCAATTATACGCCTAGTGAGCAGAATTGATCAACTCACTGCGTGTGCTATCCACTTTCATAGTTCATAGTCTATTTGACAGGACGGGTACCTCTCACGGTTAGAGGTGAACATTTCCATTTACTTTCCTTTGTAATGACAGTATTCTGTTGCAGAGAGATAGTTGCATGTCAATGTCTTATGCAGATGAATATCCACCAATCCTTGTAAAGTCGACCTGATAAGACAGGTTTTGGGTATGAAAACCATGTAAACTTTGTTCCTTACTTTAGGTGGCGTTACAGTCCGGGGTGGACCTGGGCCTCAGTCAACAAGCTTCTCCAGCCAGCTCGATCCCTGGCTAGCTGTCTCCAGTTTCGCACGCTAAGTTGGCTGAGGTACTCTTCCACTTGCGCGCACCACCTGAGTCTTGGCCTTCCTCTACTGCACTGTCCCTCGGGGGCGGATTCGAAGACTTTTCGGACCGGAGCATTGGTGTCCATGCGCTCTACATGACCCAGCCATCTCAGTCTTTGGATCTTCACTCTTCTAGGTCCATGTCGCTGTACAGTCCATACAGTTCGTCGTTGTATCTCCTCCTCCACTCACTGTCAATGCAGACGGGACCGAAGATTGCCCGAAGAATTTTTCTCTCGAAGCAACCAAGAACACCCTCATCCATTTCTGATAATGTCCATGCCTCTGAGCCATGGAGCAGGACCGGGATTATTAAAGTCTTATAAAGGGTGACTTTTGTTGTCCGAGAGAGGGCTTTGATACTCAATTGCCTTCTAAACCCAAAGAAACAGCGGTTGGCAAGAGTTATTCTTCGCTTGATCTCAGCGCTGGTGTCGTTGTCTGTATTTATAGCAGAGCCTAGGTAGACAAAGTCCTTCACTACCTCAAAGTTATATCTGTCGAGGGTGACGTTCTGTCCGAGAAGTCGGTGTTGGTTGTCCTTTTTGCTTGACAGCATATACTTGGTCTTGCCCTCATTGACCGCTAAACTCATTTTCGCCGCTTCCGTCTCAATACTCGCGAAAGCGCCACTGCCAGCCAGCAGCCAGCACGCTGCTTTCTCCCGATTATGTCAATATCGTCGGGGTATGCGAGTAGTTGGACGGACTTTTGAAAGATAGTGCCTCTTGTATTTGCTCCTGAGTTTTGCACTATTCTTTCAAGTACGATGTTGAAAAAATCGCATGACAGCGCATCGCCTTGTCTAAATCCTTTCTGGACATCAAAGGTCTCGGTGAGATCTTTCCCGACCTTGATGGAGCAGTGTGCATTCTCCATCGTCATTCTGCACAGACGGACGAGTTTGGCAGGGATGCCAAAACTAGACATTGCTCTATATAGCCCGTCTTTATAGATGCTGTCATACGCGGCCTTAAAATCGATGAATAGGTGGTGGGATCGATCTGAAGCTCATGGGTCTTCTCCAAGATCTGCTGTAGTGTGAATATCTGATCGATGGTGGACTTTCCTGGCCTGAAGCCACACTGATATGGACCTATCAGGTTGTTGACAAACGGCTTCAGGCGTTCACACAATACGTCAGCTAAGATCTTGTATGCGATGTTAAGGAGACTGATGCCTCTGTAGTTGGCGCAGTTCAGAGGGTCTCCTTTCTTGAGAATTGGACAAACAATGCTGAGGTTCCATTCATCGGGCATACTTTCGTCTGACCATATTTTACAGATGAGTTGGTGTATGCTCCTTACCAAGTCATTGCCTGCCGCTTTGAAGAGCTCGGCAGTCATGCCATCCGCTCCAGCAGCTTCGTTGGACTTAAGCTTCGATATGGCTATCTTCACTTCATCCAGGTCGGGTGGACGGAATTGATGGTCATCATCGTCCAGGTTGTAAGGTTGATTCTGCCTGACAGCGGTATTTGGTCCGTCATCGCCGTTATACAGTCTGCAGAAATGATCTTTCCAAATCCTCAGCATCGACTGCGATTCTACTACGATGTTCCTTTGTTCATCTCTACAGGTTTCGGTTCGGGGTTTGTTTCCGCGGCATGTTATTTTTACCTTTTGGTAAAACTTCCGAACCTCATTCCTGGAGAAGCATCTCTCAATTTCCTCGATCGCGCGCTTCTCATGCTCTTTCTTCTTCCTCCTGAGAAGCCGGTGCTCGTCTCTCCTCTTCCGCTCATAGAGCTCATGAGCAGCTCTGGTCTTTCTAAGCAGCGCCGCGTTATATGCATCTTGCTTTGCTGTATGTGCTTGCCGGCATTCATCATCGAACCAGGGGTTTCGTTGTGGTGGACGAGTGAAACCCAGCACATCACAAGCGGCATCTCTGATGGCGTTTTGGCAGTGTTTCCAATGGTCTTCGATGCTTGATGCTGGCGGCATTGGACCTCTTAAGAGATTAAGAGACACTCGATCGGAGAAGGACTTGGCGATCTCTTGCGATTGTAGCCGTCTGACGTCGAATTTTCTCACAGCATTAGTTTGTCTTGGCGTAGTTTGGGATATCCGCAACCGTACCTTGGCTACAACAAGGTAATGGTCCGAGTCGATGTTGGCTCCTCGGAACGTACGGACATCCATAATACTGGAGGAGTGTCTTGCGTCGATCGCAATGTGATCAATCTGGTTGACTGTTGATTGATCAGGAGTACGCCAAGTCCCCTTGTGTATGTCGAGATGTGGGAACCGCGTGCTAGCCACGACAATGTTTCGCCCCGCCGCAAAGTCTATTAGCCTGAATCCGTTATCGGAGGTGGTGTTGTGCAGGCTATATTTTCCGATTGTTCCACCAAAGATACCTTCTCTACCTAGCTTTGCATTAAAATCACCGAGGACAATTTTAATGTCATAGCTAGGGCATTGCTCGTAGGTCTTGTTAAGGAGCTCGTAGAAGGCATCCTTGGTGTCGTCATCTTTCTCCTCTGTGGGGGCATGCGCGCATATGAGGCTTATGTTGGCGAATTTAGCCTTGATGCAGATTGCTACGAGGCGCTCGCTCACATGCCGGAAGCTGAGGACTTCTCGTCTTAGTCTGCCTCCGACAACAAATTCGCATCCAAATAAGCGCTGCTTTTGCCGTCGTTTTTCATCTTCTTTTTGTCCGGCCCATCCCATCGCATTTCTTGGATGGCGGTTATGTCTGCTTTGCAGCAGTCTAGGGCCTCCGGTAGTTGCTCGGCTGCACGTGGTCTATTAAGGGATCTAACATTCCACGTGCATATCCGAAGCTCATTGTCCTTAAATCGTTTGCGTGGTTTGTCAACAGTAGATCCGTCCATATCCGAAGCTTGTTGATGCTTCGTAACTTCTTGTTTTTTTTAAATGGCCGGGCAGTTACCCCGGCGGCACAACCCCCAATCTGGAAGACCAGTTTCACTTTGAGTGCCCCTAGGACGAGGGGTCGGTTACACCGAGGCCAGTAACCCGTTCCGGGATGTGAACGCTGCCGTTGGCCCTTATAGGGCTCGTCCGCCACCATCTCTTTTCCAGGACCCTGACTAAGTCCTGGAAATCCTTTCCGGCCTGAGCTCCAAATATGTCGGAGTAGCCCGGATAAGGTCTTGTTTTGTTTTTCCGACACTAATCCAGGAAACTCGCCATTTGCCCCCTTCACTTCGCAACCTCTAGTGAGATTCCCAGATGGCGCCACGGGGAGGCATGAAGTAGGACTTATTAGCAGAGCTGCAAGATGTTCGGCTGCAGAGGCTCATTCTCGTCATTAACTTTGTTCCACAACAGAGAAATATGGATCAGATGTAGGCTACTCTGTAAAACAACCTCAAGATACGAGTAACATGTGAAATCAAGATTTTGTTATTTGGCCGTTATTTTGGTCCCAGATTAGTATGGCTTCAAGCTATAATAGTGCTCAAAGTGTAAGAGCTTTTCTCTTTTAATTAAATCTTGCTAAGGACTTATGACTCTTCTTGCTGAATTTTGCCCACTTTTAGGAAATTATAGGCAATCTTCGGGAAGTCATGTCATTTGTAGAGCTATTTAGCTCATTAAAGTGCAGATTGGACTTCAAATGTTACTTAAAGCCTTTGAAATCTGACTTTCTCCCTATATGTCATCCTCCTAGGGCCTGTATATCTAGGAAATACGCTGTGGCTGTTTTATTTGCCCGATTGTGGATTGAAAGTATTCAAAAAATAATTTCATTTTAAGGCCTACCCTCGTGTTCCAATAGCCTAAACCATTGCCAATAATCGGAAATCATGCATATAAGGAAGAAGGAAAGGCTACACTTGTAATTTTTATCTATCTGCTGGTGGGTTTACCATATAATATCACCCAGAAACTATGTTCAATAAAAAAGCACCAACTTTATAGTCTCTTGTACAAACGTAAACCAGCCTACCAATCCAATGCTGTCTCACACCACCACCAATACAATTTACCTCACACTCGTTTCGCTGCCATAAACAATTTATGGGCAAACTTACAGATACCTTTTCTCAATATCTATCCCACTCACATAAAACAAATCCCGTCAAACGGAAAAACAAAGCAATTTCGCAATTTTCTTCGAATGACCACTGAAAGTATAAGAAGAACAAAAAAAAAAGGATGTTCGTAAATGACAGGTTGTAAAATCGCCTCTCTACTTTCCACCGATCGATAGAGCTTCCCCAAAAAATTTAAGTCTTTCAACTGATATCACCTTTAACTAAAAACAGAAAAAATAAATTTGTATCCATAAATCAACTTGCCCACGTTAATAAATATGTGAAACAAAAAGACGGCAGATTCCATTACATACCATGGCTCACCTTCCGTGGCCTTCATGGTCATGACCACAAGAAGAGCAAGGCATCCACCAGATATTTGAAAATATCCGTATTTGGAAAACTTTCACCGAAATAGGCAATTTCATCTGGTAGCCCCTACATTGATGACAAAATTGGGTGAAGTTTCTGCTTCTCTCATCTGATTCTAGCCTCTGTGTCTGGCGTCATTGTCCACTAGACACCTGTGAAAAATTTCATCGAATACATTTTCAAAGTACAGATTAAATCAAAATTGATTGAAAAGTTCACTTTTAAGGAGTCCACGTGGAAATACCCACTCCAGCACTCCGTCAATGTGGTTGTTTCCTTTTGTCTCCATCCCTTGTAAGACAGAATAAGAATTAAAAAGGAAAAAAAAATGAAGAAAACACCAACACCCGCTCCTTTAAAACTTGAATACACTCTGGGAGGAATGAGTGTCTGAAGTTGGTTGCCTTAAAACAGCAACTCAAATAAGTTATGATGTGATTGAAGCGAAATCAGCAGAATTCCAACATCACAAAATCAACAAACAAAGTCGTCGAACATTTATGTTAGTCTTGCCAAAAGCACCCACACTACCACTCCTTGAAAATTCCATCTCACCTCCGGATTTGACGTGAAAGCTTGACTGGTTGCAAGTACTATACGTAGATACGCGTAAGAGTTAGTGTTAGAGTCCTTCTACGTAAGCAATGTGTTTGAGCGCGCCTCTGTTCGTAGATATGTGTGCGAGTGTGTGCTTAAATCTGACATTCTCGAGAAGGCAGGATACAATTGGTATTTGAGTTAGCGTTAGACAAACATTCTTGACAACGACTGTTTGTTAGGGAAAAAGTTTCTCTCTCCTGCTTAACACTCTAAAGTGTGTGTACCAAGGAATACTGGGTTTGGTGGGTGGTTGAGCGGTTTGTGGGTGTTGTGTACTGTTGTGCAATCAGAGAGTTGGAATGTAGGCTAAATTGATTCTTTGCTTCACACAGCCAAGATTTTCTGTTCCTTTCTTCTGTGTGATATCCGTATATGGTGACAAAAATTCAATTTTAGCCGAAAATCTTATTTTATCTTGGGAAGGGTGAGTGGCACTTTTCCAATAGAATTTCTTTTGGGGTGAGATGTAGTTCCTCACCATTAAAACCACAAAAAGTGAGATTTAACGATAACGACGCCTGAGAAAGGAACTCAAGAAGCATTAAACTCTTCAACTCCTCAACTGTTCAACTGTTCAACAGAGTGATGCTACAATGGTTTACACACATAGAGTACAACCAACAACCAAATCAACCCAAACAACCTATATAGTACACCCCATGGGGCAGAAGGAGTAGTGAGAAAAACAAAACCTTGTGTCTTCACTTAGACGTGCGCGTCTTTTACGGATACATCTTTAACATCATCTCCTTTGCCTTTGGTTTTCTCTCTATGTCTCTCTCTCCGGGTACTGCTGTTTTTTTAATGAGCTGCTGCACACAAAGTTTTTGCGCCTCGCATACTTTACCAAGTGCAATTTTCGCAAATTTTCAAGAGCTCTTTTGCGAAAGTTTTGTTTCGCAGCGCACAATGTTTTGTTACCATCTCATGCTGCACTTTGTACAATACATTTAGCCCATCTACTCGTACTTATTCATTAATTCATTCATTCTGTACTTTGTATTCGCATTCTCTTTTTTATAGTTACACGCCTTACCCCCCTCCCTCTGTGCCGTTTGGTTGGCCCTGTTTTCAGTCTGAAGACAGACATAATAAATCAGGCTGGGGTGGATGCAATTAAAGAATAATTTCACTCAGTTGTTTTGCAAACAAATTTCTTGGCATTTGCCATAGGGGTTGCTCGGAAAGAAGGGCGGGTAAATTTGGTTGAAAGCACAACAGCTCGTACATCCCTTAGAAATCATTAATTTCGGAAAAACAAAAAGAACTAGGTACTATACATACTCGTACAGTACAGTACAAGCTCTCGCTACTTTACCCGTTTGATTTATGGATTCAAATATTTTATATTCGCAAATAAATTTCACGCAAAGGGGTTTTCCCTCCCATCACATCGGGTAGGGTTTGGGTACACCATTGGGGGATGGGAAATAGCGTGGCATATACACATACATTCGGTTGGATGTGAAATAGTTTTTGGGGATTTTCAAATTCGGCTCGGAGACAAATTTTGGGAAAACTATAAAATAAACTCTCTCTCCCTCTCCCTCTTCCCATCTTTATGGTAAGGGAGATTAATTGCCCTTAATCTTCATTTAGAGTTTAAATTTAGGGGATGGGGCTGCGAATGGAATGAGTTTGAGAGGGTTAACAGATATGTTTGTTTTATGAACTCGAGATAAGTACCGATGGCACTTGAACGTAGCTTATGCTAAGAGCTGGGAACTTGCAGCTTAATCTTATGAATTTATGACAAATAATTTAGCTGCAGTAAAACATATTGCAATGAATTCTTATTGAGTCAATAACTTTATCTAATTGAAATGGATTAGGTCTGGATTTGTAGAACTTTTTCATCATTCTGTTAGCTCCTAATATATGGACCTTTGGTAAAATTTGTTTGGAAAAGTGGTCAACTCTGAGTGTCAAGTTTGACAAATTGGAGTCCCAAACTAAGAGCTGGGAGAAGTGTCTTCGGTTATCTACCGAAATATGTTATCTAGAGAAAAATCTCAATTATAAGGTGGGCGGTAGATACTTCACAACCAAAACTATGTTCGGTTGTTCACTTAGTGAAAGTAAAGTCCCCCACTACTTAAACTTCAATATTAGTGTAAACGTGCCACATATTATTTGTCACACTGTGTACGTATATCCTGTCTACCTGCTACCTGGTGACCAGATGGCAATGAAAGCTTTTCGAATTGTTTTGTTTCAACAGCTGTCAAAGTTACCAATGACAAAATATTCATTAAGTTTGCCAATTCATCATGCATCAATTTACGTTTGCCGAACATGCAGACATTAGCTAAAATAAGTTCCGGCAAAGTTATAAATACGCATCGTGAATTTTGAGCGTGAGATCGGCTGTCATCATGGCTTCGGTGTGCAGGCATCTCTTCGATTTGAGCGTAAGTCCACTCTTTAGGATCTTAAGCCACCAACCAGATAGAGACTGCGACGAAATGAAGAAAACATAGCCGCCGTAGGAGCCAGTATCGAAGAAGACCCAGAAATGCCAGAGAGTCTACCCGGCTTATTTTGTGGTTGGATTTGGGCCTACATCCGTATAAGATGTAGATAATATAGAGAAAAGATGATATAGAGAAAAACTAGCAAAAGGAAATACGATCAGAAGGATTTCAGTTCACTGTATTAGTATAGAACATTTTGTGGAAGACAACCGAAAATAGCATAAAGCATAGTACGAGTATAATTGTATTTCAATTTCCTCTCGATATCATTTTTAGTTATAAATTATTATTACATGTGTGGCGTAAAGGAGCACACAAGTGGCATGGCATGATGGCGCCGGCAATGTATACTCGTAGGTAAGTAGTCTGCAGAAGACGTAGGAACCCCCACTTGCAAGGGGGGTAGACCTTTCGTACAAAAAACGAATATTCGTAGATGATGACACCGTCAAGCCCTTGTTCTATCGCTATTTTCACTAACTTTACATTGCTCCAATAAAAAGGCCAGTAGCCTGGCTACGAATACTCATCTATTTACTGTGAAGCACACTTCGGGCCTAATCTAAATATAGTGATTCGTTGCTAAGCGGTTCGGCTCACTTATAGAGTATCCTGCAGTACTCTTTTTTTTCCAAATCATTATAACCTTACACACTTACCTTAGATTGCGCTACAATCGTAGGTGGACATAGGCCTCAGTCTCGCACGCCAAACTGGCTCATGTCCCCTTCCTCTTACGTACGCCACCTGAGTCTCGTTCTTCCACTACTGCACTGTCCCACGGCGGCAGATTTGAAGACTTTTTCGACCGCTCTGGTGGTGTATGTCCTTACTACATGACCCAGCCATCTCAGTAGTTGGATCTTCACTCTTCTGGCGGTCGATGTCGCTGTACAGGCCATCAGTTTGTCGTTGTCTCGGTGAAATCTTTACCGACCTTGGTGGAGCAGCGTGCATTCTCCATCGTCATCCTAGTGGTGTGTAACGATCTGAGGCTCATGATTTTTCTCCGAAATCTGCCAAAGTGTGAATATTTGGTCGATGGTGGACTTTCCTGGCCTGAAAGGAACGCGGTCTGAGGGTAACCCAGGAATAGTGTTTCACGTCCGGGCTGAACATCAAGCCGGCTAAGACCACGATAGTGCCATTCACAAAGAAAAGGAAACTTCAAAGACTCAAAGAAATCCGATTGTCAGGCAGAACACTGACACCGGTCAATGATGTGCAGTATCTGGGACTACATCCAGAGAGCAAACTACTCTGGAAGAATCACACTGAGGAAACTGCTAGAAAAGCAAGCCGTGCTCTTATGATATGTAAGAGCCAGAAAGTCGTGAGGCTGTACCCCTAACATTTTGCGATGGATGGATGTTCATAGCGATTGTGAGACCAATGATCATATATGGTCTTGTCACATGCCCAACTGCCACAATGGGCAAGAGGACCAGTATCTTTCAAGCAGAAGTATGCGCCATGATGGGACCTGAACCATTCTGTGGGATAGGAGAACACACCCTACGCGAAGAATTCAGGAAATTGGAAAAGGAGAAAAGGGCTACAACATTTCGCGATCTCTAAGATCTGAGACAAGCCGAAAAATTCCTAGGAGATTATAATCTCAAAAGATTTAAAGCATGTACCAGCCTTAGCAAAAATAACTGGTTTCCTAAGGGGGCGTTGCAAACTCAGGGAACACCTAAGGAAGATAGGGATATCAGATGAAGGTCTCTGCAGATTCTGCAATTAGTCCACAGAAACTCCAGAACACATACTGCGGGGCACTGACCCAAAAGAGATTTAAATATTTGGGAAAGCACCAAGTTCAAGAAAAGGATTTACCAATCTCGGATCCACTGCACATTCTCAGATTCATAAAAGAAACTGGTCTCTGTGATGTGCTCTGAGTAGGTTTTCCTTGCCAAGGCCAAAGCCAGAGCATAAACACTCCAACATAATTCCTGCTGAATTAAGCTATAAGGGGGCTCTGGAAGAGGGAGCGAACCTCTCCAAGGTGTAAGTAGGGGGCACTACACACCACAAGGTCACAGGTCTATTACAATGTTTCTACAGGATTCCGTTCCGGGTTCGTGTCCGTGGCATGTTTTTGTTTTAACTTTTTGGTAAAATTCCCGAATCTCATTCCTGGAGTAGTATCTCTGAAATTCCTCGATCATGAGCTTCTTATGCTCCTTCTTTTTCCTCCTGACAAGACGGTGCTCGTCTCTCGTCTTCTGCTCACATACCGCCAAAACAGATCTAACCCTTCTATACAGCGTTGCATATATTCATCTTGACTAGCTGCATCTATCTTCGATAGTGAACACTGTGAATCTCCTAATCATCAATCAACAAATAATGATTTAGCAAACATTCAAAACTAACGTACATCGGCTCTATCTCGTCTCATTAAGTTAGTCTGGTTACGACACATCCTCAGCAATTCAATGAAGAGTTGAAGATGAAGATTTTCCTGCATTTTCGGGCATAAGATGTGCAACGATTTCAGAAAAGTGCTCCTCAGTCGCCATAAAAGGAAAGGATATACTCGGATAGGCAGTAAATTCAACCTCAGCCATCTTATTAATTCGTTGAAGTCCTAGTTCAGCGCGGATTGAACCGTCAAGATATTATTAGAAAATGTTGCAAGCCAAATCTATCTTGTCATCATATTTACTACACCGTGTATATGAAATGCCTTCTGATTTTGTCTATAAAAATGAGTGTCCCATGTCAATTTTATTCAACAAAGACGGTCAATTTATCAACCCTGCTATCCCCGAATAACCCTCTCTGCCATCATAGTTTTCCTATTGTTTTGCAGAAAATCATTTATCTGTTTCTAATCATAACTTATACACCTTTCTAACTGTGTTTAAAATCCTTTCTCTCTGAATGTGAGAACATACAATCATACATACATTCAACTAATTCAAATTACATACCTCAACAAAATACCTACCTTTGAGTGCAGCACAGCATAAAATCCCAATTACTGTCGGTCCTTCGAGAAGCAATATAAAAATGAATTCTATTTGAATTTCACTCCTGTGGCCATGTTCGCATGTACCTTAAGGTATAATTTGCAATTCTTCACCACTACCACATCTATCTGTACAACATGCAAAGCTTCTAAAATAAACTTTTTGTCTGACCGACTTGTAGATGTTCGTTCATGGAATACAAGGACTGGGCATTGCTGTTATCCTAAACCATTTCCCAGAGGCCAAAGCAATCAATTTTCTTGTCTCTTATGCGACTCTCTAAATGTAGTTTTGCGAATCGGGTGTTGGTCAGTTCTTCGGTCTTCCCTACAAACTTTGTTTCGGTCTTTTTGGCCTTAAGTAGGAAAATATGGCCAACAATAACTTGTTTGCATTTTTTGTACCCATTCGTCCTTCTTTTTCTGCAGATATTTTTCGTTTGCTTGTGCTTTAAGGATATACGACTATGAGAGTTAAAATGGGTAGGTACGATGATAAAAAGGAACATCGTACTGGTGATGATCCTAGGATAGGACACCCTATTTTATAAACAGCTCTTTCGATAGGGTTTGGAGTGTTTTGATGGGTGTTGATGAAACTTGAGCTTAATTGTGAAGATGACCTCAGACAACCAGTTCGGAAGTTCGAATCGAAAGTGATGGATTATTGGTTTTTTTTTTATTTGGGGGACTGTAGGTCCATTCGGCCTTGATATACTTGGTAGTAGAGTGATAGCCTGTCACTTTTGAAATCACGGTTTTTGTGTGTACTAATTGGCATACCGAGGCGCTAGTTCCATGTCAGAGAGGTGCTTCAACTCCAAACTTTCATGAGTTACAAATTTTTAACGTACACCAATTTACCCTATAACAAAAGGGGCTGTGAAAACAGTTAACTTTAATAAAAAAAAAAAAACAGTTCGTACTACCCGTATGGCAGGTGCTGTTGATATTTTTCAAAAACTTATGACCAACAATTTAGAAAATAAAATGAACGTTTGTTAAACGAATGTTACACGTCGAGGTTTGGTTATTTTTCGTTTCTTTTTCTAACTTATACGAACTAGAATATGGTATAACTGAGGAGCGGACACAAAGCAAAATCAACAATAAACTAGAATATTGTGTGGTTTAGTTGGTTGCGGGAAAAGAGTTTCAAAAGTTTTTCTTTAAAAAAACAAAAAAAAAAGAGAAAAGTATTAGCTTTCTGAAGTGGAAACTAGGGAAGGAGAACTTCAGGTATACTCGTAGTTGGAACAAATTAAGTTTTCATTTCATTACTCAGTGGTGAGTTGGAGTGAAACCCCTTAAGACAAACTTTGCTTTGGAAAACAGAAGGAAAGGTCAGCTACATAAAATAGAAAATATACGTCAGCGTCTAGGAAGATACACTTGTTTATTGTATCTGCTCAAACGTTTGAGAAAGGGCTTAGGATAAAGATGTGAAAAATTTCGCAGTGCCATTGAAGTTATCGAATGCAGTCATTTTACGAGTATGTCAAAGGAAGTGTTCTCCTTTGATCGATGTCTAATTAGTTTTAAGACAAGTCGCCTGGAATCGAGAACATATATCAAATAATGTTGCAAAAGGGTATATTTCAGCTGCTAAGAAATGCAACGAGAACCGAAACTCCGTTGTCATCAAGGGTAACTTTTATACCGTAACTCGGAAAAGATGACCTTTGGATTCGGGCAAGTCAGTCTGATTTTGTCCCGGATGAAGAGTATGAAAATAGTGGTTGAGGGTTATGTGCTCAAAATGCTTTGGGAATGCATCCTCTGTCCAATATAAAATACACTTGATGTTTAATTAAAAACTCTGCAACACTGCTCTGAAGATGGGCTCTATAAAAGAAAGTGTGTGTTTGGGTGCTTTATCGACACTATGGGTGTCGCTCTCTATGCAATTCAGGTAGACGAAGCTTGCTTAGAGCTAAGAGACTAGTGGATAGAAGAAATGCTGATAAAAAGACTTTGAAAACCTTGCTGACTGAGGCTAATACAAGAAGGTGGGGTCAAACAAGGTTTACCCGAAAGTTGGTGTTCTGTCTCTGCTGTTCATCAGCTCATTGCTCAAGCCTGTCAATTGTTCTAACGCTCAGGCATATGCAGGTGAGGTAACTGCACTATCTTGTGCGCCATAACTAACGACGGTCTACTCGAAACCTTATATAGATGAGGTAGTTCCCTCTGTGAAAAGGAGAAAGCTGACGGGTCTATTGTATAAAGCCCAATGGAGTTTTGATGACCTTGCGCGTCGAATATTTTCTGTTTTGCCTCGTGTTACTGCGAAGATGGGAAGTCTAATTTTCCTTTGCTTGATTATGGTTTCGTCCAGAATTTAACCAGGAAAGGCTTTACTCCTTGTTTGTAAAGTTTAAATCTGCCTTCCAAGCCTTGTTATGCCATCCTAAAAGCCTTGCTGCAGTCAAAATACGCTGATTTCTGTTCGGGACCGAAGCAAACATGGGACCATGAGAAATCAACCATTAACTAGTTGGGTAATGGTCACAGATGAATTTTTCAAGACCCCACTTTCCGTAGGGACTTCCAGCATTTTAGGTTTGAACTTCTATTAAAAGTGTGTAAACGAGTGTAACTGCAGATGGCGTTTTTTGAGTAGACAGCGATTTTTCCTGTCTCTTAGTAGAAAGCACCGTAGACTGTTTACAGGCAAGGTGATGAAGGTTGAAGTAAATTTTCTATAGAGCTGGCAGCTTCTCGCTCCTTCGGGTACTTCATAATCCTTCTCAAGCCTCTTGAAATAGAAATAATAAACATAATACCCGACTTAAGGATATATGCCCACAACTCGGAAAGAAAATTTCAGATTTGTATCTCCGATAGTGTAGGCAGGAAATGGACATGTGTACAATATGCGCGATTAAAGTCTTTAGCTGCTGAACTTCAAAAACTGGTTTTCCCAAATGTAAAAAAAAGTGTGTTAATACAACAACATCACTAAGTTATATTCGAACACTGCACGCCAGACAATTGATCTTCGATCACCGCACATGTCCGAGTCATAGCAGGCGTCTGAATCGCACTTTTTTCACTAAACTGCAAACTCGTAAATATTGTAGCTCTTAAGATAATCCTAGAATGGTGCACCATGGAGTACGTCTTCATTCCTAGGTTTAGTTTCACTTAACGACACGTCTTTAAGTACTGCAGCGAGGTTAAATATCTGAGACTAATCCTTTATAAAAGGCTGAATTGGAACCCTCATTAAACAATTAGGTGACTTAAGCTACCAGCGCTTTGTGGGCCTGCCGTCGCATGTATAGCAACCTATGGGGGATCTCTCCAAAGATCACTCATTGGATCTATACATTGATGGTCAGGCCCATCACAACATATGCTTCTGTAGTAATATGGACTGAAACCACGCAAAAGACTAAGACCGCCAGCTTCTTGCATGTCTGGGTATTTCCCGAGCCTTTCGGACCTGCTCCACAGGTGCTATAGAAGCAATAATAGGACTAGCGTCCCTATAATTATTTATCAAGAAAGTGACTTTGGGAAGCTCAGCAAGTATGGTACAAACCAAAGAATTATATCTTTGCTACCAACAGGACCTACAAATTTTGCTTTCAGAAATACCAGAACTTGACATGATTTGCGCAGTGGAAGACTGTCTTCAAAAGAGATGATGCTTCGAGAACGGTTTCTTCACTGAGATTCCCAGCATAGAAGTATGGGTCAGCAATAACCCACCAAACGGCCAAAATGGCATAGAGTGGTATATGGATGGTTCTAAAATGGAAACGGGACTCGAAGCTGATATACACGGACCAAACATAAACATACCAATCGCTATGGGAAAGAGTCCTAGTGTATTCCAAGCTGAATTACACGCCATTCAAGATTGCGCTAACCTCATCTCTGGTATCAAAGCCGCAAACATCCATATATTCACGGATAGTCAAGGGGCCCTTAAAATGCCCTTAGCTCGAACTTTAACTCTAAATCAATCATGCACTGTTTCAAAACCCTACTTCACGCCTCCCCGTGGCGCCATCTGGGAATCCCACTAGAGATTGCGAAGTGAAGAGGACAAATGGCGAGTTTCCTACGCCATAAATCAAGATTAGTGTCGAAAAAACAAAACAAGACCTTATCCGGGCTACTCCGATATATCCAGGACTTAGTCAGGGTCTTGGAAAAGAGATGGTGGCGCACGAGCCCTATATGGGCCAACGGCAGCGCTCAAATCCCGGAACGGGTTACTGGCTTCGGTGTAACCGACCCGTCGTCCTAGGGGCATTAAAAATGGAACTGGTCCTCCAGGTTGGGGGTTGTGACGCCGGGGTAACTGTCCGGCCATTTAAAAAAGTTACGAAGAAGTTACGAAGCATCAACAAGTCTCGGATATGGACGGATCTACTGTTGACAACTCACGCAAACGATTTAAGGACAATGAGCTTCGGATATGCACGTGGAATGTTAGATCCCTTAATAGACCACGTACAGCCGAGTAACTAGCGGAGGCCCTAGACTGCTGCAAAGCAGACATAACCGCCATTCAAGAAATGCGATGGGATGGGCCGGACAGAAGGAAGATGATAAACTGCGGATGCGGATTTGTTGTTGGAGGCAGAGAAGAAGTTCTGAGCTTCCGGCAGGTCAGCGAGCGCCTCGTAGGAATCCGCATCAAGGCTAAATTCGCCAACATTAGCTTTATATGCCAGTCAACCAGATTGATCACATTGCGATCGACGCAAGACACTCCTCCAGTATTATGTATGTCCGTACGTTCCGAGGAGCCAACATTGACTCGGATCATTACCTTGTTGTAGTCAAGGTACGGTTGCGGATATCCCAAACTGCGCCAAGACAAACTATTGCTGTGAGAAAATTCGACGTCAGACGGCTACAATCGCAAGAGATCGCCAAGTCCTTTTCCGATCGAGTGTCTCTAAATATCCTAAGAGGCCCAATACCGCCAGCATCAAGCATCGAGGACCATTGGATACACTGTCAAAACGCCATCTGAGATGCCGCTTCTGATGTGCTGGGTTTCACTCGTCCACCACAACGAAATTACTGGCTCGATGATGAATGTCGGCAAGCACATGCAACTAAGCAAGATGCATAAAAAGCGGCGCTGCTTAGAAAGACCAGAGCTGCTCATGAGCTCTATGAGGAGAGATGAACACCGGTTTCTCAGGAGGAAGAAGAAAGAGCTTGAGAAGCGCGCGATCGAGGAAATTGAGAGACGCTATTCCAGGAATGAGGTTCGGAAGTTTTACCAAAAGGTAAAAATAACATGCCATGGAAACAAACTCCGAACCGAAGCCTGTAGAGATGAACAAGGGAACATCGTAGTAGAATCGCAGTCAATGCTGAGGATTTGAAAAGACCATTTCCGCAGACTGTATAACGGTGATGACGGACCAAATACCGCTGTCAGGCAGAATCAACCTTTCAACTTGGACGATGATGACCAACAATTCCGTCCACCCGACTTGGATGAAGTGAAGACAGCTATATCAAAGCTGCTAGAGTGGACGGCCTGACTACAGAGCGCTTCAAAGCGGTGGGCGTTTACTTGGTAAGGATGAATGGAACCTCAGCATTGTTTTCCGATTCACAAGAAAGGAGACCCTCTGAACTGCGCCAACTGCAGAGGCATCAGTCTGCTCAACATCGCATACAAGATCTTATCTTGTTCTTATTGTGTGAACGCCTGAAGCCGTTCGTCAACAACCTGATAGGTCCATATCAGTGTGGCTTCAGGCCAGGAAAGTCCACCATCGATCAGATATTCACACTACGGCAGATCTTGGAGAAGACCCATGAGCTTCAGATCGATCCCACCACCTATTCATCGATTTTAAGGCCGCGTATGACAGCATCTATAGAGACGGGCTATATAGAGCAATGTCTAGTTTTGGCATCCCTGCCAAACTCGTCCATCTGTGCAGGATGACGATGGAGAATGCACGCTGCTCCATCAAGGTCGGTAAAGATCTCACCGAGACCTCCAGAAAGGATTTAGACAAGGCGATGCGCTGTCATACGATTTCTTCAACATCGTATTTGAAAGAATAGTGCAAAACTCACGAGCAAACACAAGAGGCACTTTCTTTCAAAAGTCCGTCCAACTACTTGCATACGCCGACGAAATTGACATAATCGGGAGAAAGCAGCGTTATGTCAGTGACGCTTTCGAAATGGGTTTAGCTGTCAATGAGGCCAAGACCAAGTATATGCTGTCAAGCAAAAAGGACAACCAACACCGACGTCTCGGACAGAACGTCACCCTTGACAGATATAACTTTGAGGTAGTTAAGGACTTTGTCTACCTTGGCTCTACTATAAATACAGACAACTACACCAGCGCTGAGATCAAGCGAAGAATAACTCTTGTCAACCGATGTTTCTTTGGGTTAAGAAGGCAATTGACTAGCAAAGCCCTCTCTCGGACAACAAAAGTCACCCTTTATAAGACCTTAATAATCCCGGTCCTGCTCTATAGCGCAGAGGCTTGGACATTATCAAAAATGGATGGGGGTGTTCCTGGTTGCTTCGAGAGGGAAATTCTTCGGGAGATCTTCGGTTCTATCTGCATTGAAGGAGCACCACTTAAAGTAAGTAAGTAAGGAGGTTTAATATAGTTGGGGCTATCTGTTGGTTCATTTTCCAACGATTGTTGGTTTATTGAAAAAAGTAAACCTTCCGGCTGATTACGGAATATTTTTTCATTCAAATGACTTCCACGGTTGACTTGGATGTAGGAAATCCTGTTGAACCATTTATTTTAACCCATCTTCGATAATTTCGGTTCCAATTTCATGATTAGTTGAATAGTTTGACTAATGATGTTCTTGAGTGCCTAAATCGTCTCGATAATGTTCGCATAGCATCGATCTTCAATGGCACCCCATACAAAAAATTCCAACGTCGCCAAATCGTTGCTCAATAGTGGTCAAACAACATCAAAAATCTGTTTATTTCACGGTTATTAGCAATTGTTAAACGACTTGTGGGACATGTAGCCCCGTGTTGATGTCGTCAGAAAACCAGTCTCATGAACTTTTTCACAATCTTGCGTGAACTACTATCCTTTTCGGAAGTAACGTTTCAATATTTACCAACAGTGTTTTAGTGGAAATCGATCAATTTCACATTGCGAAAATGTAGCACTGAGTTTCTGTGAATTTTTTGAGCGCATTAGGTCTGTGAGTGTTGAATTCGTATGTAATCCAAAAAGATACCAAAAGATGGACCTCTCTTAATTTCTCTAGCTTGCATACCTATCAAAAGCTCGACAGTGGCACCATCCAAACAAAGTAAGAATCGTTAATTTATCGCTGGTTTTACATAAAGACTTCAATTTAATTTTGCTACATAGAATAAATAGCACTGATAGCGCAGCGAATCTAGAACATTTGACTTACTCCGGCTTAACATTCAATTTTATATCTATCCCTATTAAGTCAAATGTTGTTGCTATTGTTACATCGTCGTCTTCACCATAGCCTCTTTGGAATTTTGTGCCAAACAAAAGGAGGCCCACAATTGCTGCCACAAAATGACAATTTTATTATCTGCCGGGTCCCCTTAGAAATTGAAAAAAAAAAACAAAAAAAAAACAACACTCAGTTGGACAATTTCAAAAATAACCCTCACGCCATAATTTCACCGAAAACAATTCAATCTCGGCAGCATCAGTTCGGCAATAAGATTACAAAACACCAAATTCAACCACCTAACTGCCACATAAATCTCCACTAATCACCTATACACTTTACAAAAAGAACTCACCACCAACCACCCACATCCGGGTCTCTTAATTATGTGCTTCAACTCAAATCTACAGGACTGCTGGCAAACTTTCCACCTAAATCAAATGGCATTTTGTCTTCTTTTAAACTGCAATCTTTGACAATTCCTTGAAATCCAGTCCAAAGGCTACGCCCGTTGATGGGGTGCCTTAGTTGTAAGGCTTGTATGCCATCTTAAGTTGAAGTTGGGCGGCTGTAATCAAAGGAGAGGAGGTCAAGTAAAAATTTATGACCAGTGACTGAATACTTTATCCACTTTCGGTTGTATAGCTGTATTCGTAGTCAGTTTACCGACTGCTGCTGCCGCGTGCGCGTTTCCGCCACCCTGTCACAGACAATAACGCTCCTAATGACAAAACTTCCTCCTGGAAAATGTTAAGGAAAATTATCCTCTGCTTGGAAATGGAATGGAACACTTACCCATCCAAAAGGGTGTGAGTATGCAGGCGAAAGCACATCCAAAGTCACTCATGGTAAACACTAAACAGTAAACAGCAAACAGCAAACATAAGCACGACACAATTATGATTTTTTTTTTGTATTCTGTCTTCTACATCAAAGTGTTGTTTGTACTACGTGTAAGGACTAGGGGTATAGTAACACAAATGTTCCGAAGGACGCCTATTACAAGTCCAACAACAGAAGGAATCCCTAGTCGTTCTTCTTCATCATTTAACCCACGAGAGTTTTAATTTTTAACATTAAATTTGAATCAGGCTCTGCATCACCCGCTGCTGCTGCTGGTCACAAGGACTCCTGGTTTTGCTGTCGTTATGTCGTTTTTTCTTGTTCTTTTTGTTTTCTTGTTGGAAGAAAATTATCATGCGCCTGTAGTCGTCGATAAGGATATTCACAACAATTATACCAAACAAGCTCTGTCGTCTGTCTGTTCCTATGCATTTCGCGCGCCACCAAAGCTCTAGGCTTAAATTTGTTTTCTTCTTTTTTTTTGGGGCGGCTAACGAAGGTCTGTCCTTGCTGTAAGAACATGTCCTGGCTATGACTAGAAAATCCTTCGCTCTGTCATCGAATGTACCTACTACAATCCAAAAGGTCGTTTCCTTTTTTGTTTCGATGAATTCCATTTGAAGTGGAAGCAAGTTGGCGCATTGTAATTACACACATTTTCATGGGAAAGCTCAAGGACTCGCCCTGTTTTCTCCCTCGAAAACTTAAAAGCCAATTCGTCTTTGGGAAAGGGATCCGCTGGACGGGACAAATGAACGTACTAACAGAACAGGATACTCAATGTTGCAAAATAATAACTGTTTTGACTTGCAGATTTTCTATGGTCGACATTTCTAACGGTTGAGTGTTTGTTCCCCTTTTTTCTTCTTTTACTTCCACCCAGGACACACAGAAGTTCTTTATTGATTTTCCACACAGTGACCTGATGAAGAACGGTTGTTGAGTGTGAAGTAGGGAAACTGAGATCAAGGGTTGATGGTGGGTGGGTGGGTAGCTTGGTGACTAGAATGAGTTGCAGACGGACAAGAGTAGTTGTTAGCAGCTGTTAACAGTTAATGACGCATATAAGAGAGTATTCTTTGCTTTTCCTTATTTTTATTTTTGGATTTTTTTTTGGTATTCCCTGTTTTCTTTCCTTTGTTTGGGACACTTTTCGTTTTTTGCCAACCCCTTTTTAGTTTTTTTCCTGGACGTTGGTTTGGTAAATATTCAATTTGTTGGACATTGGACAATTTGATGGGAGTGTCCCTTTACGGTGTACGGTTTGATAGCTTTAATTTGTAAGAAAAATTCCTGTTTTTCTTATTTTTTGTTGTTGTTGTTGTTTCCTCTAAACTTCCCTATATCCTTTCCTTTTACCGCATCAATAGGTAGACAAATTTTTCTTTTCAAAAACACGTGTACGTATGGTTGTGGGAAGGGAGTATTTAAAAGAGCCACAACAATCTTCTTTTTTTTTTTTCACTACCTTCGGTACACTACTGGTCCCGGAAAATCTGTTTTCAATTTAGACATGGTAAATTGGAAGGATTTTGTCGATAAATCTTACTTCATAATTGGTTGGGTGTGGAGGGTTTATTGAAAGATCTTGGGTTGATAACGAAAATTGCTTAGTAAAAAAGTGGTCGACCGTTCGTTCGTTGGTGAATGTCAGAGGATGTTATCCATTGAAACTTCCAAAAAGAAGGCAAATTAGGGACAACGTTGTGTAGAAAGTGGACAAGGACGTTAATGTAATATGTCATTAAGGATAAATTGAAGGAGAAGACTAAGAAGTTTAAGGACATCAGGATTACACTAGGAAGAATGAAAAACTGATGTAATGGAAATGTAATGAGCTTGCGATATTGACATTTAATATTCATAAAGGTCTTCATTGACTAAGCAATCAGCTACTTTTATGATAAGATTTTAGTCCAGGAAACACCTTTCCATTGTATGCGAATGGGGTTAATGCCGTCAATGGGCTTAAACCTTCTTCTTCGTCTTCTTAACCTTTTACTAGCCCTTTCCTCGTTATTGGAACTTATGCATAACGAGTTTCACATCTTTACTGCATTGCTGCTTCTCCACTTATGGGTTTGCCTAAAGTCGCCGATCTCGAAATCGATCTGCATACCACACTGTCCTGTAATACCTACTTTTTGTAAGTCCGAAGCGAAGTTGAACGTTCGCCATATGACCAGCAAAACCAGCTTATTATATCCCCTTCAGAATTTTGAATTACTTGAAATTTAATTTAAGTGGAAATCTCCGGTCACAGAAGATTTCTGAGTTTTCCTGCCATTTCATCCAGCCAACACTTATTCTGGGCTCACAGTGCTGGACAATGTACTTACTTACTTGCTTAGCGGGCTCCCGACCCGTGTTGAGTCTCTGCCTGAGACACTGCAGCCTTCCATCCTTTACGATCCGGGGCACGCTTCTTCCTGTTTTCCAGACCAAGCGCTCTGGCAACCGCGATGGGTTGGGCTTTGAACCGGCGTTCGGTCTTCCTTGTCTTCTCGAACCTAGGGGCTGGGATTCGAAGATCCTCTTAGCTGGTGCATTATTGTGCATTCGCTCGATGTCGCCGAGCCAATGTAGTCGACATATTTTGGCTTTTTGGACTATATCCATATCATGGTACAGCTCATAGAATTCACGGGTATATCTTCTCCTCCATTTGCCCTTCTCTCACATAGGAACCCACTATTAGCTCTCCCTTCTTGCTTATCGTCCAGCACTCGTCGCCATAAAGCAGAACTGGCAGGATAAGGGTTTTATAGAGCACACATTTCGTCCTTCGAGTTAGGAGTTTTGAACCCAATTGTTTGGCCAAGCCGAAGTAGCAACGGTTTCCTAGCGTAATTCTTCGCCGGATCCCCACTAGGGTGTCATTCGTGGAGTTCATGTTTACTCCGAGGTAGGTGAACTCCCCTTACTACCTCGAAATTTTTGCTATCAATAGTGAAGTTTTGTCCTAGGCGGTGGACAGATGTTTGATTTTTTTGTTGATAGCATGTAAGTAGTCTTGTACTCATTTCCTTCAAGGCTGACGGATTTCGCCTGTTCTTCAGTCGCCGAGAATGCTTCTATCACGACACGCTGAGAGCGACTGATGATATCAATATCGTCCGCATACTCCAGCAGCTGAACGTACCTGTTTAAGATGGTGCCTTCCATGCTGACAGCTGCCCTGCACACTATCAGCTCTAGTACAAGATTGAAGAAGTCGCATGAAAGCGCATCTCCTTGCCGAAAACCGGTGCATGTTTAAAATAGTTCGGAGGAAATTCTTCCACGCGACAGAGCTGAATCAGTTTTGCCGAGATTCCGAATTCAGCCATCGCCACATAAAGCTCCTGACGATGTATGCTATCATACGCCTCTTTGAAGTCGATAAATAGGTGGTGTTTTTCGACTTGAAATTCATTGGTCTTTTCTAGGATTTGCCTCAGTGTGAAAATTTGGTATATAGTCGATCTGCCGGGTCGGAAGCTAAACTGGTACGTGCCGATTAGTGTGTTGCAGAAGGGTTTAAGAAGTTTAAAAACAAAATGACGTCAGCGGAAATGAAAATGTTAAGGATGTGTAGAGGAGTCTCTAAATGCGATTGCATTAGATCTACGCATATAAGAGGAAGTCTACATATAAAGAATTCGGTAGCCGAACAGCTTGAGGCGAATAGAATAAGCTGGTATTGCCACGTTCAAAGAAGATCTGCGGAAAATCCGGTTAAAAAGGCACTATCAACTACAGTCTCTGCAACTGTAAGAAAACGAGATCGGAAAAAGAATTCTTGGATTTCTCAGATGGCAAATGCGCAACAATGCCTGGAGCTTACCACTGAAGCGATCCAGGACCGAGCATTATGTAGACGCGTTCTGCGGTCTGCGACAATAGCCAACCCCATAAGCGTAGCAGCAGCGATGCAGTAAAAATGGAAAACTCGTTACGCATAAGTTCATATAACGAGGAAAGGGTTATTTAAAGGATAAGAAGAAGAAGAAGAAGAACACTTATTCTGTGCTGTCGTCATACTTCGCTTCCATATTCACAATCGATGCCAGGTAATTGAACCTAGAGCTCTTTTGAAGAACTGATCAGTCTTACATAATATCTAGGATAGGTAACAAAGGATCTGAAAATAGACAAGTTAGATGCTCCATCTTTGAACGATTTATTTTAAACCCGTTTTTTTTTTCTACGGCATCGTCCATCTATCTGCAAATCTGCGACGATATCCCTCAAGATAAGTGCATCGTCAGCGAAAAGAGCCGATGCAACATTTTCTTCTTGCATGCAGTCTTTCAAAAGATTAGACTATTTAAAGTTAAAGAGGAAATGACTAAGAACGCTCCCAAGATGCACTCCAAAATTAATAGAAAGTTCTTTAGCTACTCCAGCAGAGCATTTAGCTGCCATTTTGCGTTTTCGTACATGTCTTGGATTATAAAATACTTATAAAAGTTTCTGGTGCCTTTTGAGACTTCAGCGCCGTCCATATAAGATCTCTAGGCACTTTATCAAACACTTTTTTGAAGTTGATGAAAACCATGTGCAGATCTTTTGACGAATCTCGGTGCATTTCTGTTATCATTCGTAAGTTTTGGATTGCATCCACCAGAGATCTACCTTCCACAAATCCGCACTGGCTCTGGTCTAGTTTGACTATTTATTCGAGGCGTTCAATTAAAACTCTTGTATAGGCGTGTGTGTCCTCTTTTTACTTTATTAAGTAGTTTTGACAACAATTCACAGCCGACACACTCCATCTTGGACCAAAACTCTGAAGGGATGATACCTGATCCAATAGCTCTTTCCAGCTCCAGCTCCGACGGCTGCATTTATTTCTTCCGTTGCAAAGCCCGGAATGTCTTCGTTGAATGGATCAACTACAGGGATGAACTCATATGCAAACTGTTCGTTAAGTAGGCCCTTGCAGTATTCAACTGACCCTGTCTTTGATATATTTTTGTAAAATATTTTCCATCGAATTTTTTCGAAGTTTAAAAATATTTGACAAATTGTTGCTATTCGACAATTGAACTGCTTTACTAGCTTGTCTTCTATCTGCCAATCGTGCGAATATTCAGTCTAGCTCCTCGTAAAGGTCTTGCGTTGCTTTCGCTCGAGTGTAAGCTCGCGAAATGTTTACACGATCGTATTCAAGTGCGAGACGAGCTGTCCCGATATCGTCCACGCTTGAAATGCAAGTTTTTTATCGGTTACAACTCTTTTGGTATCCTCAGTCCACCACATTGTTTCTTTTTCGATGGGATGCTGCCCTGATGTGGTTCCCAAGGAGACTTTGCAATCCGTGCAATCGGCGATATCGTTCATGTTGAAAGGTGCTTCTTTCGCTCGTTCAATGGACCTCGAGCTTCGTATTTTGTTGCCATAAATCCGCCATCAAAACAAACATTTCAAAAAAAAGACTTGGAAATCGGTGCAGTCTTGGTTTTTTTAACGTTAGGTGACCGCGAAAGTGTATAATTACCATATAAATTTGTACTCATAACTTGCGTGCATGTAATTAATACAATTAATTGCAGGTCTAGCAAGTATGCACTTTTAATTCATGATTCCTGGATCTTGATTCAATGCAATAAGTCAATTGAACCGACTTAAAGCGTGTGTGACAACTTTTTGGAAAAAAGGACTGAAAAGCTACAGCACCCGATACAAAATACAAGGGGCAACCCTTACGTCAAGCTCCGTCTGATGCAAATCTTTGATTGGAAGAGATTCTCGACTAAAAAATTGTTATTATAAGAAAAGATTAATTCAAGGAATTGATGCTGGTACAAAAATTGCGCTGGTTTTAATTAAGAAAAGAAAGTAAGAAGTTGTTCGAGAGCGCATTCTTTATGACGGTTCATTGCTCGATCAGGACAAGAATACTGTCGACAGCTATTAATTGGGTTTCACCAGAACACTATCTCTTCCATACCAGTCCTATCTATTGTATGTTGTTTGTCTCAGTAGGTGGATTACAAAATATTGCCGATTCTGTTCTGTGTTTTTGTTCGGTACGGTCCCGTTTCTCAGGCTAATGCTGTGAGGAGATTCGACGTCAGATAACTACAATTGCACGAAACCACCAAATCATTTCCTGTTCGAGTCTATTTCAATCTCTTAAGACGTCCTCGGCCGTCAGCATCAGGTACCCAAGGCCAGTGGCAACACTCCCAAAAAGCCAACAGAGATGTCGCCTCTGATGTACTAAGTTTCACTCATCCACAACACATGCAGCTAAGGAAGATGCATGCAAAGCGGATTTGCATAAAAAATCTAGAGGTACTCACGAGCTCTACGAGCAGAAGAGGAGAATGGAGCACGAGCTTCTCAGGAAGAAAAGAAAGAGCAAGAGAAGCACGATCGAGAACTCTGTCTACCTAGGCTCGGCAATAAATTCAGACAACGACAAAATCGCTGAGATCAAATGAAGAATAATCCTTGCCAATTGTTTCTTCTTTAGGCTGTTGCAAAATTTTCCCGGGATAACAATTCTACAGGTGGTTATAAATATTTAGGATGGCCGGGTTGCCGGCAAAACAGAAAAAAACTGTTCACAACAACTGATCTGATGAAATCTACACAAAAAAACCGGACCATGCGGTTGGTGGTTAATATCAGTGTGACGATCTGTCCCTTGGGATGGAAAGAAAAAAAACATGCCCTGGGGAAATTTGCACTGGCAGCAAATTGTTTGCTGAACCTTTTTGGCTGCTCAGCTGGGCTGGGTTCAGGGGAGTAAATATGTAGGGAATTTCAATTTAAAAGAATTTTCGTTGTTTAAAGTAGGCGCCATGCACTTTTTGCAATCGGAAAACCAACCAGTGCAAAACCATATGCTGCAAAAGAAATAAACCGAAAACCACACAAAGAAAAAGAATCTTTTTTTGGTATACGTTATAAAATGGATCTTTTATTATTAATCAAGGATTGGTGGATAATCTAACAGCCGAAAGGCGGCGACAACAAGATGTTTTTTTTTTGAAGGATGGTACTGAAGGTACTACCAAATAGCCTGAACCGCTACTTGCGGAGCGCGACACTAAAACGCGATATGTCTTTTTCATCGAAAGGATTCACCCCGGGGAATACGATATACACAAATAGTTCTAATACAAAAGGGTACTTATCTCAATTTCCTAATTTTCCAGAAAGTTCCTTTCGCGTAGAACTACCTTCTAGCCTTTCCCTTTTCTAGTCCTGAGTTCTTCCTTGTTCCCTCCTCACTGTTTCTTCCCTTTTCCTCTCTAGGCTTCTTCCTTCCTGTTTTTTCTTAAAATAATCGAACTTTTTCCTTTTTTTTTCTTTTTCGCTTTTTTTTCTGTTTTTTGCAAAAACTTGCTTTAACTTTTTGATGGTCAACCAAGAAGTGGTTAACACTATCCCATCGATATTGGCTCGGACCGTAGATCTCACACATACGTCTATTCATACAACAGTTCATACCGCTGCAACGGGCCAATTTGTTGGTCTTCGTGTGCAACATTCCGCAATTTTGCTGAAGTGTGCCACCGTGCCTTGGACCCACCCACACCCATGAAGGTCTCATTCTTATTTCCCACATCTGGGGAAAATTTCCGAAAAATTGGGATTTCCCTTTGGTCCGAGCTAATATTTCCCTTACGATCAATCATTGAGGTTGCATTCAATCCTGTCCATCACTACCAAAGAGACTCCTGTCTCTGCCTTCTCGCAGACCTATTGGTTGTCCCCTCCGACAGGCATAGAAGTAGAAAGACAGAGTTCAAGAACCCACCAATACTTCCCGCCAATATGCATCTTCAAAGAGACAGCGGACATAAAATGAAGGGGTGGGCCAAAACAACGGATTGGGCAGGAAAGAAATGGGTGGAGCGGAGATGCCTTCTAAGACAAAGGAGCCTACCCGATGGAGGAGACGACACCAAACAATGGCAAGAGCCGACAACTTCGGTAAAGGCTGCTAAAAATTAATTCGTTGGGCGCGGTTCCTGAGCCTTTCCTCTGGTCGCTTCCATAATGGACCGTCCTACCTACCTGCGTTGGTTGATCCTTCAAGATACTAAGAGGGTGCACCAATGGCTGATGAACCCATGGCTGCCCACCACCCTTCTAGGATATTGAAGAACCCACGGAAAAGAATGTAAGTGGAAGGACGAACGAAGGGAAATTTACTTGTTATGGTATATTCTACCGCGACAGGGCTATAAAGCCAATTGACTAATAAAGCCCTTCTCCGGGTTATTTTCGGTCCCATCTGCTTACATGGTATGGGGGATGAAATATAATGACAAACTGTACGGACTATACAGCGACATCGACTCATCCAGAATAGTGAAAATTCAACGACTGAGATGGCTCAATCCTATAGAGTTGGTTGTACACCAACGCTGCCGTCAAAAATGTCTTCGAATCAGTCCCACAATGACAGCGCAGGAGAGCAAGACCGCGAGTCTGGTAGCGCACGTAAGTGAAAAGGAACCTCAGCCACCTTGGCGTGCGAAACTAGAGGCAGCTACCAAACGAATGAGCGGATTGTATCGCCTCTTTAAGTTGGTAAGTAAGGTGCGGTTTTTCAAGTAGAACCGACATCAAATATCCCCTGCAGCACTAAGTATCTTAAAAATATTTTAAAATTGGTGCCTTACATTGAGAACAGATATAAATTGCCTCTGCAAGCAATGGATAACTGCTCATTACCTAATTAAACAGTTTTTTCCCAAGTTACCACATTATATAGTTATAAGTCGGAATTGCATTTTTGTTATTTATGATAACACATCCTGTGGTTTTGCCGATTTTTCAAAAGAATATAAAGTCGAACTACCTGGTTTTGCATTCACGTTACGATAGAAGTATTAGTCACTTCAGTCTCAGATTTTTCTCTTATCTTAATCAAAAAAAACTCTTTTTCATTCGACTTAAATTTTTCTAATCAATTTTCTCTTGCTTTTCTAGGTAAGTCAACTTTATAGAATGGAGCTGTTTTCGAGCAACATGTTTAACATAAATTAATCTTCTGGATTTTGTATTAATTTTAGAATAATTCTGTACATAGTGAGTAGTAGATTTTAAGTCTATAAGCCCATAACTCTGTATTTATGTTTAAGCCTTGAATTACTACATTCGTTCGAGTAGTTAGACATTAAGTTTTGCTCAGGCATTGAATGCGTAAGTCCTCCCCGAATGTGATTTCAGAATCCAGTGATACATTTACAAGCATCTAGAAACTAATAATCCCAGCTTTCGCACAAAAATACCACAAATTGTGCTGTTTCTCTGCATTTACTCCTACATACAATTTGTAAATATTTTCTAATGCTAACCACTTGCCACCAGTTTCACCTCTCAACTATAGGTCTTCCATCAGGGATTCCACAGAGACACCATCGGAAACCATCCGAAACCATCGCACGGACCAACGCTCCTCGGTATTAGTTGAAATTTAAAATATTTGTTGCTCTCAGTAATGTTTGACGAGCACTCTTTGGGTACTTGGATATGCAAATGTCTGCCTTTTATGGCCTAACAAGAACACACCAATTCCATTACGAGCTAAGCCCCTTAATCCCTTAAAATTGAGAAATGTTTTCCCTCAATGAACGAAGGGGATTAATAATTTCCTTTATTTCTTTTTATATTCCCTTCAAAAATCTCTATAATCCTCTCTACACTTGTTCACATGTTACAAGTAGGAACCTTTTATGCAGATACATACTCGTATGAAATATAAATATGTCTGCTTTGAATTCTATTCTTTCTTTTTACATGTGTATAGGTAGGTAGATACCACAAAGTGCCTTCGGAGGACATAAAACACTTTCGATACAACACTTTAAACATTTGTGTTAAATCTTAAGTAAGCGATAAAAATGTATAAAAAATGGATAAAAATTAAAGTATCTGCCTATATACCGGCATATCGTTTTACCTTACAGATACCATTTGGGGCTTATGAATCGTTATCCTACCTCTGCTCGTACATCTACGTTTTTTTTTTCTTTTTGTAGTCGCTTCATTCAAAAACATTTTCAGAGATTGTCTAATCTCTTTTTAATCATTGAGCTTTATGGAATGACTTTAGATGTGTTCCCAGTCATGTGTGTGATATCTGAAGTGCTCTGGATAAAGGATTTCCCCTAATGCATTTCCATTTGATACAGTGATATTGGATGTCATTACCTATATAGGAGTACTTTGACGTTCAATGCTTTTTCATTTTCCTTTCTTCTTTTATGTTGTTGTCTCAACAAGTTCAGCAGCCTTTGAAATATCAAAGAAAACCTCAAACTTGAAATATATCTTCCTAAGTGTTTTTTTTCTTTGTTGTTAGTTGGAAAAGTTTACGCGTCATTTCGAAAACTGTCAAAGTCCTGACATATGGTAGTTCTTTTAACCTAGCATATGGGTTTTCGAAATTCAGGAAAATGGATTTCATTAAACACGGGCAATATCATCTTTATAAGGACTCGATTGGGCCATTATAGAGTCGAGGTGGTCTTTCTTGGTAGTACCTTCTAAACACATGTTGGCAAATACATTTTGGATTCAAATTTTATGTTAACTTTCCTCAATATTTCTAAGTGAGTCGTTCCACAGTTCCGCCTAATGTGTATTTCTATTCTCCTTAGAACACTAACTTCTGACCGACTCGTACTCGTATCTTACCGTCATACCGTAAATAGTGTGATTTTTGATAGTCTAGACCCTTAATACGAAGGTTGCTACATAAGTTTTGAGGTAGACAGGTAAAAATATATATATATAATCCGAAAAGGATGAAGTGATTTTCAAAATATTCTCCATGAATATCAGTACATTTTTGCATGCGTTTGAACCAATTTTCGAAGCATTTTATCCACTCCGATTGTGGTACTTCCAAAACATGTGATTTAAACGCATCAAACGCTTGCTCAGGCGTCGAAAAACACTGACCTCGCATTTGTTTTTGATCTACGATGAGATGATATCATTGGGTGCCAAATCAGGACTGTATGGCGGATGACCCATCAACTAGATGTTTTGAATGGACAAAAATGCGTGATAGCTTTGATCGTGACGTGGTGGAGCACGATTTGCCTTTAGCTATTGGCATCCCTTATTTTTCGAAATTCTTTCAGCAAATAAATGGTGATATTTCGTTCAGATTCGACTTCTCTATGTTGTTCTAATGGCACAGTAGCGACATGTCTAACGATTCCGAAAAAACAGGCAGAATTTGTTGTTGGATTTGGCTCGTCTTGAAAGACCCATAAGGTCGGCTGTTGATTAGTTTCGGATTTATATGCAAAGATCCACGATTCGTCGCCTGTCACGATTTTGTAGACTTCTTTTGAAGCACAGCGATTGCATTTTTTCCGCATATCTTTGCACCAATCGACACGGGCCTTTTTCCGAGAGATTGTTAAGTTTTAAGGTATCCAACGCGAACCAATCTTTTTGACGGCCAAATGTATTTGCAATATTGAATATATGCAAGTAGAGCTAATGCCCAAGCATGGCTTAATCTCATAGCGGCGTCGTCTTTTTATTTTGCCACAACAACTGATTTTACACGACCTTCACGAGATTCGTCCTGAAGCAAAGTGCGCGACTAGACTTAATAAACAGCACTCGTATGACAAAAATATTTTGAATACGTTTACCATTAAAAATGTCAAATTTTACGATGTCAGATTTGACATATTCACACTGGTGTTGCCATATCTCAAAACTTAAGTAGCAACCATCGTACTTTTCAGTACTTTTACAGTACAGTTTTGAACTATAAACCAACTGCTACAAGCTGCTGTTACAAAGGAACTACCATTGGTGCTCTGACTTTAGTTTTTTTTTCTTAAAGAATAAAGTCAAAAGACTAACGTGAACTACCTCCTCTAATCCTTACAAATGAAAGACGACCTGGCAACAACCATTTCTGCGCAAACATTGTCATTCGAACTTCAAATTTTGTACATCAAACGGAGCTTTAAACAGTTCCAGTTGACTTGGCAGAATCGATCGGTCAGGCTTATTTGGCGTATTCTTGACATCATCTACCACCCAATGTTGGGACTTAGGTGTAGTAAGGGACTGTCTTGGAGTAAGTTTTGTTGTAAAAAGCCAAGCCATTGATATTTTTATGAAGTCATTGGTCGGATGTTTTTGAAGGCAGATTGGGGTTTCACTTTTCCTATTACTTAATTACAAAAAATATTTTCTTAAGGCAGTCAGTAAAAATTTTATTACAATGCAATTTATTTGGGTTTAAGCACAACTTCGGGCATATATGTCATCCGAGAGGCAAAGTTTTTGCCGACTTTGTGACCGAATGTCCTCAAAAACACGAATAATGTTACCGTAGGCTAGCGACTTTAAGTATCCCTAAAGAAAAGATTCAAGAGGCGTCAAATAACAAGATCTCGGAGGCCAATTCAGAGATTCATTGGGGAAATTATGCGTTCATAGCATGTTTCCTTCAAAGAGTTGACGTTTGCTGCTGGTCTGATAACTCCACCAGTCCACGGACCGCATCAAACTGTGAATTTTTCCGGACCCCTTGATATACCTATTTTACGAAAAAAAGTGCTACACTGCTGAACAAATTTTTTTGAATAAAACAGCGGCTCCAATGCCAGTTGAATTCAACTAAATTTCGAAGCAAACGATGGTCACTCGACTTCTTTTCTGCTATCAGCTTGATCTTGTAAGCCTTCAAATTCACAAAGCCCAAGGTATTGTGAACGACGCGTTAAATTTGGATCTTCTTTATCACTCTCCTGAATGGATCCAAACCTGCCTCCATATAACATACTTTCCAGATTTTAGTTATTCCAAAAACCGCTTTTCAGTGATTGTTTCTATACATGTGACCATGTCTGCAAATACATGTGGATTGTAGACAAAGTAAATTCGTCTCACATTTGACACAAAGACGTCATCCATATCGCACACACACAGTGTGGCAGATAATATCCCTGACTGGTTCTAGGAAACATCATTAAAATACGATTTCTGTTCATTTTTAGGAGTTTTTGTTATTCTCCCGATTCAATACACTTGTTTAGCTCCAGTGTTCGTGTCAAAGTTGCTTGAATGGTCGGAATGTCGTTGAAAAAGCGTCTTTTCAACTTCAATTGCAATTTTAAGAACAAAGGGAAGACTCACGGTACCAAATCAAGTGAATACGGCGGATAATTCAACAAAAACACTTGATTTCGAACCAAAATTGACGAAAAATTAGTTCTGTGAGACCTGGTGCATTATCAATATAAAGGCCTCTTCCATCATTCTCAGTGAAGCTTTCCGGTCTTCTGCAACAAACTCATGTACTTCTTGGATAATTTCAGGCGCCCGAACTGAAATTGACCTTTTTGTGTGTTTGTCATCCTCCAGCGTCTCCCTGGCGCCCAAAAAACGTATATGCCGCTTGAAAACAACTGTTCTACTTAAACAATCATCACTCTACATCTGTTGCATCAATCAAAAGGCTTCTGACCGCTCTTTGTTCTATGTTGAAATTTTAACATCAAATGAAAAGGTGTTCTTGAAAAATAATTTTTATTATTGTTAAATGTCAACCAAATTTCATAAACTTGCTCGAACAAATAGATAGCGCTCTTGGTTGCTGATATATGGCTCATGTCCGGGATAATATTTAGCACACTGTGTGCAATATTTCTTGTTCTCATCTCCAGTGATGCGTTTCATAACCGATTGGTAGTAAGAAAGCAATATTTCGCATATATTACTGCGACGCTTTTTTCTTTTTTTAAATTGAGTGTAATTAGAACCAAACGATATTTGACTCTTTTCGGGCACAAAACATCTTTCAAAGAAGTCTGGAATGATCCAAATGAAATGCCAAGAGTCTCTAATTTCAATCGAAGACTTTTGAGCAACAGATCTTTGATCATCTGAACGTGTTTTCTTGAGTTGATGTTGATGGCCATCCAGGGCGATCTTTGCCATTAACGCTTTCTGTGCCTTCTTTGTATTGTTTGTACCACTTGTAGATATTTTTTGTGACATAGCCTGGTCACCGAAGGCCTCCTGCAACGTTCTCAACGTTCCTACAGAACGTCTTATGATTTGCATGAACACTTGCCTGGAAAACTTAATTTCACGGGATGCCCATACATCCATGGTAGCAAGGATACGCCTTGCCATCAATTATTTGCTACTTATCAAAATAATACCAATGCGGAACTGTGTTGAGGGCACAGATCCACCCTTGGTATGAGTCGAGTCCCACCTAAAACCTCTTACTGGTCTTAGTGTCTCACTACCCAGCACTTATAGCCACTCCACTCCGGGTATTGAGCCCTTGCAGTGTCACCCTCCCTGCGATTTATGTTTAAACCACAGCCA